>PISW01004130.1:0-177889 GCA_004023785.1 Mungos mungo | reverse complement strand
AGGCCCCCCATCCCCCTGCAGGCCCCCATCCCCCCTGCAGGCCCCCAGTGCTCCCACCTGTCAGACAGCAGGGAGGTGCGGGGCTGGAGGCCCAGAGCATGTGGGGGCCCTGCGTGGAGCCCCTCAGACGGCGATGCCGCTGGGGTCCAAGTGCGCCTCGAGTCCCTGGGGACTTCCTGGAGGAAGGGGCGGGGCCGGCTCCCAGCTGGGGCAGGGCTGGGAGGGGCTCGGGGCAGGGGTCCCTTCCCCCAGCCAGGAGGGAGCCCCGGCGGGAGAGCTCAGGGCAGGAGTCCACCTTGTCTGTCCGGGGGCCCCAGAAGCCCCTCGAAGTCCCACCCGTAGCCACCCCCACCCTCCCAAGCACACAGAGCTCACGGGAAGCCCCCACCACAGGGCGGGACACGGGTCTGAGGACAGAGCCTGGCCACACCGAGCGGGACCACGGGCTCTGCTGGTCGCAGGGAGGGCCGAGAGGGGCGACATCCTGGGGTCACGGGGCCGCTGCCCCACCCCCAGGACCTCTGGGTCTCTGTCCCCGTAGACTGCCAGGCTTGGCCCTTGGCCCTCACCTGGAAAGCCGTTGCCTCATCAGGGAGCGTGGGGGGGGGGGCGCCACAGGGACCTGTGACCTTTGCCCCCAGGCCCTCTGACACACACAGGTGATGCGGGGCCCCGTGTCCACCGAGGGAAGCCACCAAGTGGAGGCGCCTGCCCAGAGCTCTCCCCACTGACTGCCAGGAGGGGGACCAGCCCATGTGACAGCTGTGGCCCCGCTGTGCTCTGGGCCTGCAGCCCGCCAGGCTCAGGCAGGCGCCCGCGCCCACACGTGCAGACTGTGAGCCCGCGGCATCCTGCGCCCCCGTCTAGGCCTTTCCACCTCTCCGGGCCCGTCCTGTTCCTTCCGCAGTTCCTCGCCTCAGGAGGAGCCTCCGAACCCCTGCGTCACGCTCAGCATTGTGTCTGTCGGCAGAGCCGGGGAGACCCCCGCCCCTGCCCCCGCCCAGCCCAGCCCAGGCCACCAGGCTCTCTTGCTGGGACCTGTGCAGTAGCCTGCCAGCCAGCTTTCCCCTGCAACCAGCTTCTACGCGATGCCCTGGCCCTGCCCACACCCTCCGGAGCTGCCGCCTCACCCCAAGAAGCTGAGTCCCTGCTGGGGTCCCAGCACGGCCCCCTCTGCTCTCTGGCCTCCCCTCCTTCTTCCCTCTTTGTTCACTCCACTCCAGGCCCCTGGGCTGGTCCCCGGACATGGTGGGCTCTGTCCAGGACGCTCATGCTGCCTGCGCCAGCCCCTCGCACCCCGAGGGCTCACCAACGTCCTCGACCCGAGGGCTGCCCCCCCGAGGCCCCGAGCAGCCCTTTGATGCCCTCCCCCCACACCCAGTGTGTTTGTGTCTCTCACGAGAACTAGGCTCCAGGCGCCTGGGACCCCTCCCTTCCTCGCCAGCGCTGGGGGCGCTGAATGTGGCGGGTGTTACGTTGCCCAGTGCCTGGCTCCACAGCCCCCGGGGAGCCCTGGGGCCGAGGGGCTGGGGGAGGCGGGAGCGTCCCTGCCCAGCGCACATGCGGCCTGCACCGGGCCCCTCACTCCTCCAGGCTCGGGACCCCTCCCCACGGCAAGCCGTCGACAACAGGGCCTGTAAATCACCCTTCCGTTAGGGCCCGTGGGGCCGGGCCGTCTCGCGGAGCCGGGCATGAGTGGGGATGGATCACAGCGCTTCATAAAGTCCTAATTTATGGCAGGAGACGGTGTAATTGTGTTTATGACTTTGTTTTAGTGCCTTAGCTCTTGGAGGAGGACCAGCCGTGTTTCCAGCGGCTGAGGTTTACTGCCAGTCCCGGGGCCGCCGTGCGGCTGGGCCTTCCCGTCCCGCAGCGAGCAGGCGCGCACCGCGGGGCCGGGGGCGTGCGGGGGTGAGGCTGCGGGAGGCCGCGGCGTGGGCACGGCTGGGGCGTGTGCCGCACGCGCTGGGTCTGGTGCGAGCGGGGGCCGGGCACCGGGCAGGCCACCTGGGTTCACGTCCGGCGGGGCCACTCGGGGCCGGGCACTCCCCAAAGCTGCCTCTCTGTGTGCCGCAGGGCTGGTGGCAGGACCCCACCCCCCGGGGCGGGCAGCTGCAGGGAGTGACGGGACCGATGCACGGGACCCTGGACACAGCGCTCGCGCTCACCAGACTCCCGTGAAGGGTCCCACTGGCGTGGGGTCAGCTGTCCTGTGAGCGCGTGTTCAGCTGCGCACGTGTGCCGCGTGGACCGAGGCGGGGCCGGGATTGGATTCCTGTGCAGGCTGGTGGGCGTGTGTCTGCACATGTGTGTGTGCACACACGTGTGCATGGGCACACCGGGCTCTACAGAGCATGGGAGACGGCACTGGGGGGACGCGAGAGCTGCTTGGGTGTGATTTTACACGATTCCCCATCCACTAAGTCGTTCCCCGAGCTGCTGAGGCTGTGAGTGTGTCTAGCAGGACCTCTAGGCCCCAGGGCCTTTGCACATGCCAAGGCGGTGAGCCCCTGTCCACAGTCGGCGGTGCTGCCAAGACGGGGAGCACAGAGGGTGCACAGCAGGAACCCCGCGCGGCAAGGGGGCTCTGCCGGTGCCCGGGGTCCCCCAGCAGGGACTCGGGGTCACCTGTGGCCGTGTCCTTCACCGTCCCCAGGCCTTCCGCTTGGGTGAGCACTGGCCCCGAGAGGCAGGAGACGTGGCAGCTGCGTGTGTCCCGGCCCCGGCCCTGGTGTCACGGCGGGGCCGATCGGCGGGCACTTTGCTAAGGGGAGCGCTCCGGAGGCCGCAGACCAGGGCCCCTGTCCTGGCCTCTGTCCCTGGCATCTCCTGCTGTTTGGGGTGCAGGGTGGAGGGAGGAGGCCACGCTGCGACCTGGGGTCTGACCTCCGACAAGGTCGGACGCCTCTCAGCCGCGTCCCGGGAGTACTGTGGCCAAATGGCCGAGGACCTGGCTGGTGCCACTCCCTGGACCCTTCCGGAGGCCTGGCTGGCCCTCGCCGACCGCCCTCAGCAGTGCGGGTTGCTTCCTCTCGAGGAAGTCCGTCTCCCCGGCCCACAGACACACGCTTGCGTCGGGGCGTCCTCAGGGCGCCCAGGGCCCACTAGGACCCGCAGCACCGCCGGGCTCCCGGCCCGCCACCCACAGGGGCCTCAGGGTCATCGCACCTGCGCTCACCAGGCCGGCCCAACCCTGCACCCCAGTGCTAGGAGGGCCTTCTGCACAGTCACCCTCACCTCCAGGCCCCGGCTCTGCGCTCCCCCGGGACCCCAGAACCTCGCCTCCACTGGCCCGCGGGCCCCACAGGGAACTTGGGCTCCAGCCTGTTCTCCCAGCGCAGACGTCCACACAGACAGCACTCGGCACGTCCTGCCCGCGGGGCCTGAGCCCCACCCTGTCCTCTCCGCCGACCCTCCAGCCCGGCCGGCCGCTTCTCACCGGCAGGCTCGGCTCTCCCCCATCCGCCCCAGACGGCTGCCGGGCTGAACTTCCCAGGCGGGCCGGCGCGCTCGCCCACGCAGAGTTCCCGCAGTGAACTAGAATCTTCTGCGGCACCCCCGGCCCGGCCCTCCCTGGCCCCCATCTCCCAGACGCTGAGCACGTACGTCCCTCTCTGTCCTGCCCCAGGGCCTTTGAACTTGCCATTCCCTCTGCGGCCGCGTCGTATGACCTCAGCTCCGGTGCTGAGAGCGGCCTTCCTGGCCTTTCCAGCGGGAGCCTCCCTCTCTTCCTGCTCACGGTTCAGTCTGCACCTCTCCCCACTCCCCAAAACATCCTAGTGTGCTGATTTACTTGCTTGTGGCCCCTTTCACCAACCGAAGCCTCCCGAGGCCAGGCCTTCGACCACAGTTCACTGTCACCCCAGAGGGTCTCCCAGAGCCCGGCACCTAGTGGGTGCTGGGTAGATCCACGTGGGGTAGAGCTGGGGCCTCACAAATGCTGCTGGCTAAGTGAGGCCCTGACACCCCTGACATTCTTGGGGGGCCCCAGTGCAGGCAGGAGGGACCAAGGTCCTCCCAAGCTGCTGCTTGCTGTCCCTGGAGCAGGTCAGGACCAGCTGATACTGCTGGTCAGGCCTTTTCATTGTCATTGGTTTATAAGAGCTCTTTGTATATTAAGGAAGTCTGTCCCTGGCCACGTACACCCCAAATGTCCTTCCCTCCTGTGCTGTTTGTCTCGTGAATCGGTTTACGATGTCGTGATTATGAATTTTCGTCTCGCCGTACAAAAGTCTTGTTTGTTTGTTTGCTTTTTCACGCAGCGGGCAGCGCCCTCTCCCCATGTCTGCGCACACTGCAGGGCCTTCCCTGCATTTTCCTGGTGTTTCTGGACTCGTACTTGACCCATAAATCCGTCACTTGCACAGGGCTTCGTTTGAACTCCAGGCCAGTGTTCAGAGCTGATCCCACCGACGCACCAAACCTGACCGAACGGCCTTCCTTCCCCCACAGAGCTGAAAACCCTTTTATACACGATGTTCGCTGCGCCCCAACCGTGCCGAGACCGTCCTAACGCCGTGCTTAGGGTGGTCATGCCCGATGGCCGTTCTCTCTGGGGGCGGAGGCAGACTCCCCAGGGGTCCGGCAGAAATGCCTCGAGGGGAGCGTGACCAGCTCCCCGGGATGAGGCCAGGGCGGACCCCGCAGCCTGAGGGATGGCGTCCCTCTGCTCACATCTGGGAGAAGCGTGTCCCCCGTCCCCCTGTGGTGGCCGTGGGGGCCTGCGTGGTCCGCCCCAGCCTCGGAGCCCCCGTCTGTCCCCGCTCCTGGCCGTGGGGAACAGCCTGCTGGGCTCCCACGCGGCTCGTGCCCTCAACTCGTCCACGTTTCTGCCGTTGCTTCCATGAAGCCTTCCCGGGTTCTGTACTGGACTCAGAGACCCGCGCCCCGGACCGTGGCCTCCACTGGCCCGTCCTTCCCTCCGGAACTCACATCTGCATCACCGGCCTACTCCCTATGGTCTTTCCTCCCTGTTGCCCTTCCCTGCCGTGTGAAAGCCCCACTGAGGCCGTCTGTGTTGTGTTCATCGACACAGTCGTCCCCTGCACCTCCGTCGGGGCCGGCGTCCTCGCGGCCCCAGCAAGGCCACCGAGGCCACTGTGCGTGGACTTCCAGTGACGCTCCAGGGAGGGGAGGTTCATGGGACAGAGGGGCTGGGGCAGAGCCGGGGGGCCCACCGAGGCGGGGAAGCTCCCTGGAGGGCCGGCCAGCCCCTAGCGGGGCCTCCGGGGGGTCCCGCTGCCAGAGGCCCAGCGGGGCGGCCGCCCGCCCTGCCCACGTCCGGCAGCCCCGGGCCGGGCGGGCGGGAATGTAGGGCGCGCTGGAAACGGGGAGGCGGGCGGCCGTGTTTGTGTTGGCGGCGGTGGCCCACCTGCGTTTGATCCCCCTCCCCGCCTCCGCCCTGCACTGCCCCTCTGACGAGTCTCAGAGTCCAGGAAGCCAGGGGGACGCCGAAGAGAACGCTTTGTACCTGGAGCCAGCGGGTGCCTGGCCGCCTCGGCCGGACCCCAGGCCGGGCGGGAGGGTGACGCCCCGCCCGGTGATGGCGGGCAGGTGGGTAGGGCTGCTGGCGGCCCAGTCGGCCCTGTGCTGTCTGCTGATGGCTGCTTCTGCTCGGGCCTGGCCACCCCCACCCCCACCCCCACCCAGGGCCCCCCGGCCCGGGCGTGGCACACAGGATCCCCAAGCCCGCCGGCCCCCGGGCCACCTAGCAGAGCCCCCTCGAGGCTGGGCCCACCCTCCCTGCCCCTCTCCAAGGGCAACAGACCTCACCTCTGTCCTCACAGCCCATCTTTGCCCTGAATGCAGCTCCCGAGGTCTCCCTATTGCACTAGAGACACAGCCCTGCCTTGGCCGAGGGCCCCTCATGGTCTGGGCCCCGTGTCCCACCTCACTTACCGTCCCCTCAGGCCCCAGGCTGTCTTCTTCTGGTTCCTTGGATGTGCCATGGCCTTCCTTGCCTCAGGACCTTTGTCCGCCCTTCCGCTGGGCTCCCAGACCCCTCTCGTTCTTCTGGTCCCAGGGTGAGTGTCTGCTGCCTGCTCTCCCCTGGTCTGCGTGCTGGCTCCGCCCTGCCCCTCTCCCTCCGGGCCCTGCAGTCTGCCCCGGACGCTGCTGGCACAGTCTGCTCCCTCCACACCTCTCTGAAGGCAGAGACACTGCCAGGCCATCCGTGGCCCCTGCTTGATTTGCTCCATCCTTATGGGCCTTCTGTGCAGGCTCAGGCCTGCCACAGGGCCTTTGCACCCGCTGCCTGTGAGGCAGTCTCTCGGCTCTTTGAGCTTCAGGCTGCCTCTGCCGTTCTCTCGGGCACCCCACCTCCACCCTGGCGTGTCCGCACCCTGTCGCTGCCCTGTCCTTGGCACCTGTCACTGTTTTGCTGACTTGTCTCCTTTTGTGTCTCCGTGAGGGTGGGGCTCCTGCCTGTTGCATCGCAGCTGCCGGCCCGGGGCCTGGCGCATAGTAGGTGCTTAGTGAAGATTTTCAAAATGAGCCACTAACCACCGCCAGATGCCAGAACTACTCAGGTGAGTTCCAGGGAGGGCGACCGGCGGATGGGCTGGGGGGCCGGGCCTGCATGTACTCATGCATGCCGTGTGCGCGCCCGTGTGTGTGCGTGTGTGTGTGTGTGTGTGTGTGTGTGCGTGTGTGGGTGCGTGCGTGCACGCACAGGGGCTTCCTCCAGGGCTGTGCTGAGGGTGAAAGCTGGGGGCCGGGCATGGTGGTGGGGACGGGGATGCTCAGGTAGAGGACACCCCGCCTCGGCCCCCGGGGGGCCCTGCCTGCTCTCGAGGGGCCGGGGCGCCCGGCCTCGCTTGCCTCCCCGCCGTGGTCCTGGCCCCGGGACAGCAGCCCCATGACTCAGCAGCCCAGAGCAGAGGCTGCAGCTGCGGCTGACCTAGACGGGCAGGCGGCCCCCGGCCCCCGGGCCCCCGGGCTGGGACCCAGCCCGCGGCTGCTCCCCCCACCCCCACTTCCTGCTCGGGCTCCTAGGACAGGATTCCCTGAATCAGCCTCCCCTGAGGCTGGAAGCAGGTTGGAGGCCGGGCCCGAGGGCTCTGGGCTGGGGTCCCAGATGGAGGCTGGGGGGCCGGCCTGCGATCTGGAACCCACCCCCTTTCCTGGCACCTGTGAGAGCCGTGGGACGTGCCCGGCAGCAGGGCCCGAGCCCCTTTCCGGAACCTGCCTTCCTAGGGAAGTCGTGGGGTTTCCTCCCCTGTGGGCTCAAGTCCAGTGTCCTGCCTGGAATTTGAGGCCTTTCTGGGGGCTCGGGCATGCCTTCTCTGCCTCGTGGAAGTGGCGACGCCCTCCCGAGCCTGTTCCCTCCTGGCTTGCGAGGCCCAGAGCCCTGAGCCAGAGCCCCCCTCAGCCTGTCCGTCCTCTGCCCAACACTGTCTGCCTCTGCTTGCACCGTCCTCGGGACGGGGAGCTCAGTATCTCATAGGTAAGCCCAGCCTCCGCGCTCTGGGTGCGGGGGGCAGACCCCTCCAGGAAGCACAGAGCGGCAGCTGCACGGAACGGGCCGGCGGGCCTCCCCGAGGCTCGGGCTGGGGCGGGGGCGCACAGGCAGCTCCTTCTGGCCCTCCTGCTACCGGAACAGCGAGGGGCCCCCCAGGCTCGCCCCTCCTTTCTGCCCCCACCCCCTGTCCCTCCCTGGCACCCCGCCCTGTGCTTTGCCGTGCTCTGTCCACTACCCCCTCTGGCCCCTCCCCCTTCACAGCTCAGCTTTGGGGTGGTCCCGCCTCGCTGGGTCAGGGCACCTCCATCTCACGGGGACATGTGGCCCCGGGGAGGCCTGTGCTGTCACCTGGCCACAGCAGGTGCCAGTGTCATGCACGAGGGTGGACCCGAGCCTGTCGGCCCCCAGCCCGGGCGCCCAGCCCTGGCCACACGCCCCCGGCCAAGCAGGGTGCTGCTGCACCCCGCCCCCACCCCGAGACCGACTGTCTGGGAAGTGGGCGAGGAGGTGGGGAGCGGGGTGGGCGGGCAGGAAGTCGCTGGGGCTCCAGGCCAGGCCCCGAGTGCTCCAGCCCCATCTGGACACATTTGGCAGGCCCTGCTCCCTCCCTGCTCCCAGCACTCCCCCTTCCAGGCAGGCGGACGTTCCCAGCCCTCCCCCCCGTCCCCGCTCCCTGGCCCACCTTCCCGACCCCGTTGCCTGCGGTGCCTCCCTGGGGCCCCTGGCCTTGGAGTTCGCGTTGGCTCCCCCGTTCTGCTTGGGTGCAGCGGACCGCCGGTCAGCAGCCCAGGTCACCTGGCCTCGGTCACCTCTCCCAGCTTCTGTCATGGCCTCTGCAGCACGGGCATGGGAGGGGTGTTCCCGGAGGCGACGAGGGGGCAGAGCTGCCCGCCCCGCGACCTGGGCCAGCCCTCCCCTCTGCCCTGCAGCCCCCTCCTGGTCACAGGGTAGGTGGTTGTCAAGTCATCTGCAGTCACTGACGGAGGACCAAGTGCCCAGGCGCTCCGTGGCCAGGCGGGCGGGGGCCCCGGGCAGACCCAGAATGTCGTGGCCATGCCCAGGGGCCCATCCCGGGGCACAGGCCACCCACTGAGCAAGGTGGTCTTTACAGAGGTGCTGGGAGAGGGCACAGCCCCCAGAGCTCCGGATTGTGATTCGGGCAGCGTCCTAGGAGGGGGATTCCGTGGGCCTGGGGCCCGTGGGCAGGGAGGGGGGGACGTGGCTCTCAGGCTCTGCCTTCCCCCAGCCTCACCCAGCCTGGATGGACACCAGGAGGGCTGTGGTGAAGGTGGCCCCACTCACACCGCAGGCCAAGAGGGACCCTCTCTGGACCCAGAGGCCTCCCCTAGTCCAGCTCCCGGGGTTCTGGGGTCCCACCCTGCCAGAGGAGGGGCTGCAAGGCGCTGGCCCCAGCTCTGTGGCTCTCGGCCTGGAACATGCTGGTTTCTGCAGGAGCCACAGGCGCCCGCTGTTGGTGGGAGGGGGGCGGGGCCGGTCCTCTGGCAGCCCGGGTCCCCCTGCACCGCCTTCCCGCACCGCCTTGCAGCGGCCCCCCACCCTCAGCAGGAGTCCGAATGGGGACGGGGCCAAAATGGAAAAGTAAAGCAGGGCTTCCTCGCATCCTCATGGCCCCCCGGCCCGGCCGCCCGCTGCCCCTGCACCTCGTCCCCACCTCTGTCCAGTGTCCACACCAAAGCTGTGACCTTAGGAAGCCCGGCCCTGACCCTAAGGTGTGTGGCCACGAGGCCAGGGCACAGTCGGGGACAGACGTGGGGTGTCCTCGGGAGGTCGCAGACCTGAGAGCAGCTGAGTCGGAGGGGGGGCTCCCGGGAGAGCCCACAATGCTCAGAAGGTGAGCGGAAGGGCGGGGAGGCCTCCACCCAGGAAGGAGGTCGGGGGCTGGCTGGGGGCCCGTCTGGCCCGGGCTGACCTGAGGGCTGATGAGAGATTCAGGCCCCGTCCTGCGGCTCCCAGCCCGCCCTTCCTGCTCCAGGGCTGGGAGGAAGAGCTCCCGGGAACACCGGCACTGGGTGGGGGGACCCACGCTGGCCAGACCGGATGTGGTCTCCAGGCCTCCGGGAGGACCTGGGGGGCCTGCTCTCAGCCTGCTGGCTCCCCGTTCGTGCCCAGATCCAGGGGTCTTGGGGACCATCCTTGGTACCACTTGGGTCACATCTCCGCAGAAGCTCCAGTGCCTCTGGGAACCTGAGTTAGATGGGGGGAGGGGGTACCCGCTCGTGAGCCCGTCTCTCTCACTGCTGTCCCCTCGCACACAGCCCCCGCCCCCCGGCTCCTGTCCACACACGCAGCCTGAAGTGCCTGCCTCCTCATCCGCTCTCATGCTCTTCCCAGACAGGGCAGCGCACCCTTCCCCTCCCCCCAAGCCCTGCTCCTCCGCTGACCAAGTCCCCCTCTTCCTTCCCCTCCTCCCCAGGGCACCGTCAGACCTTCCGTTCTCTGCACCAGCGCTCGCTCCCTCCACGGTGGGGTCTGCTCGCCGTCAGCAAGCACGCCCGCCTGAAGAGCTCCCAAGGGTGCCATTTCCTTCATCCCTATTTTGACCCCAGAGGCAACTCTGGGACCTTTTCCGCTGTCTCTTGGCTTTGCCTTGGTATTCCTAAATCAATGCTTATATTACGGTTGCTTGTTATTGTAGTTTTAATCAGCTTAACGATAACCCACAACCCTCGGACCAACTTGCAGTTTTAGATGCTATCCAGCGACTGCCTAACATGGAAGATGCGAGACCAAGTTTCACTTTCACACCCCTGCTCCTGCCACCCCCCTATCTTCTCAGTGCAGTTATATTGCAACTCCAGGCTAAATATTTGCCGTGTGCATTTTATGTAAAAATTATGTAACTTCATTTGCCCAGCTAAATGAGGTTTTTAGCTGAGTCATGTGGTCTTCTATGATTACAACTTTTTGTTTTACCTGGGGTTAAGAATTGCCTTCATGTTTTGATTTTTTTTTTTAATATTTTATTTTACATAATCTCTACATCCAATGTGGGATTCAGACCTACAACCCTGAGATCAAGAGTTGCATGCCCGACTGACAGAGCCACACAGGCACCTCTATTTTGCTGGATTTTTAATGCATCTGTCACTAATGCGTTCTTAAACTTTCTGCCAGAATGGTAAAGCCTCTATTCATTCAGTTGAGAATGGCAGCAATCTGTCAGCTTCATTATGTTTTCTCCTGGAAGTTTCCTCCTGGAAAACTTCTTTCCTCCTCATGTTGGCAATTTCCTTGGCCAGCTGGTCTGTATCTATCTATCTATCTATCTATCTATCTAGGCTACCTAGCTATCATCTATTTTTTGGTGTTGGATTCTCCTGGTTCTTGGAGCCTACTCTTCTCTTTTTTGGATTTCCCTTCATTTTGCTGGAACATATCCTCAGGTGACTTTCTGAGAAAAGGCCTGTGGTAGGTAAGACTTTTGACTGTGCATGTCTGAAAATGTCTTTAATATGTTTATATCCAAGAGTTTGGCTGGGTGTAGAATTCTAGATTGGAAATATTTTTGCCCTCAGAAGTTTGAAGGCATTTCTGCATTATGTGCTAGCTTTCTGCATTGCTGTTGAAAAGTCTGATGACCTTGAAATTCACTACACTGTATATATGACCCACGTTTTCTCTCTGGAAACTTAGGATGTCCACTTTATTGCTGGTGCTATGAAATCACAACCTTGGGCCCTGATGAGGGCACTTGGGGAATTCAGGAGGAAAGAGTAGAAAGAAGCCTTACTTTTCAGTATAAAAGCATTCACTGAACCCTGCTTGTTTGGATCATGGAGGCTCCCTCTCCGCCCACAGCTGCTCCTGGTGTCCCAATACCCAGAACCTCTCCGAGGCAGCTTCTCCAGGCACTAAGCCTCCTGTCTGGCCGGGCTGGAGGACGGCCAGTACCTGCCTCACGGGCTGGGAGCACGTACGGCCAGGGAAGCGTTTGCTGCTCAGACAATCTCCGGTACACATCCTCTCTGTGCCCAGTCCCCGCCGGCAGTGTGGAGGCCCGTGGGGCACCTGCCCATGAGCCCGCCCAGGGTTCCGGGCTGGGCACCTTCCCATTCTCAGTGGCTCTTGCTCTTACAGGGCGTGGTGTCTACACTCCTGGTCTCCAGAGGTCCTTCCGCCTCCCCATCTCTGAACTCTGGTCTCTCGTCTTCTCTTCGGATCACTCAAGCCTCGTCGATCTGTATCTCGGAACACTTAAATGCCTTTTCTGTCACTTTAATGGGGTTTGGAGGGAGCAGAAATAACGCGTGTTGATTTGCCACATCTAACCCGAGGCTGCGCACTGACGTCGCAGCCCTCCTCGTCTGGCTCGTGGTCCCCGGCACCTGCTCTGGTCACCAGGGATCTCCCAGCAGCCACTTCCGCCCGTCTGCTGCCCCGGCATCTCAGCGTTTTCCTCGGTGGGGGGCGGGTGCCCCTGCCGAAGCCCTCCGGCTCCCGGGAGCCCCACTCTCCTGGGTCCTCCCCTCCAAGCCCCCTCTGTGGCCCCCTTGCTCTGCTGTCCGTTGCCTGGCGGCTGCCTCACTGCCCCCTGTTGCCAGCGTCACCACGTCCACGCGCCGGTGGCTCCCGGGTTGGACTCTCAGGGCCAACACCGCTGTGGGGTCGCAGCCCTGCCTCACCACCTCGGGGTCTCGGGTCATCTTGAGTCGATACGTCCTGTCCTCCTTGTCCTCTTCGTCCCGGTAAGCAGTGCCACCGCGGCCCCTCCCCCTCCCTCCCCCGCAACATCCAGGTCCCCCCCCCCGGGCTCTGTCTGGGCCTGGACACGGTAGTCTGTCCCGCACACGGACGGCACGCGGCCCCTGCAGCTGGTCGCCCCCTCTCCTAACAGAACCAGGAACTCAATGGGCTGTGTGACCGCCCAGAGTAGAGATTCGGTTTCTCAGGGGCCCTGGTAGTGACCGGGGGCGTGTGTTGCGTTCAGGTTGGTGGCCTGAGGGCAGGGTCTTGCCCCTCCTTCCTGCCGCTGGAAGGCAGATGTGATGGCGACTGTGGGAGCAGCCACCGGGAGCCCCGAGACGGGAGATGTGTGTTTTGGACGGGGAGGCAAGCAGAGGGCAGAGCCCTGGGTCCCTGCACACCTCGGCCCCCGTGCTCCCGCTCCGCTGCGGCCCCGGGGGCGGCGGAGTGCTCTCTGGATTAGGTCACCACTGATGTCACTGTCTGAGCGACAGCGAGGACCAGTCCCCCTGCCCTGAACCTGGTCTGTCACCCCTGCCGACTGCTCCCCTTGGTGTCCCCCCCCCCCTTCTACACAGAGCTCAAAAGCATGTAAGTCAGAGCGTTGTCACCTCTGGTCTTAGAGCTTAGATCCGTCCTGCGACTTCCCATTGAAGTCTGAACTCCTTGAGGAGCGGCCGGCACTCCGCCCTCCCCCGTCCCACTGGCCCCTGAATGAGCCAGGCCCTCGCCCCAGGACCTCAGGACTGAGGGCCCTGGCCCCTCGGTAAAGGTTTGCTGGACGACGCAGGGACCAGTTAAGCACGTGACTTCGCGCAGCCTCCGCTGTCAGGGAGCACAGGAAACTTCCAGGGCCCTGGCTGGGGTCACAGCCGGGCCGTCAGCACCGCGAGGTGTCGGCAGGGCCAGCGGCGGCTCTGGCGGCCCCTCCCCCCGGAGGCCTGTCCAGCTCCCCGGCCCCTCGTCTGGCTTCTGCCCCCGCCCCCCGCCCGCTGCTCCCTCGCTGCGCACCCCTCCCCTCCCCCCGGTCCTCACCGCTCTGTGACGCTGCGCCCGCCCTGGGCGCCTGCGGGCTTCTTGCCCATCTCTCCCTGGACTCGGCTTCCTGAGAAGGGGTTTGGTGCAGCCCCCCCGCCCCCCAGCACCTGGCACGGCTCCCGGCGCGCGGGAGGTGCCCGAGTCACTGAGGGGCGGACCCGGGGTGGACGCAGCTGCCCCGCGCCCCTCTCTGCTCTCCCGGGAACCGCTGGTGGCGGGCTGGGTGCCCCCCCACCCCCAGCCATCTACACACTGTGGGCACCTGGCCGCAGATCGTGGGGGCAGAGGGAGGAAGGGCCCAGAGGCCAGGCCTGGCGTCGCCTCCCACACGGCCGTCCTCCCAGGTTTCCGTGACTGTCTGTGCGTAACCGCACGGCGGTTTCCATCGGCGCTGCCAAGGGGCGGCTGCCGGGCCTGGCCGCGGGTTCTGGTCCCCGGCAGGCCTGCTCCCTGCCAGGCAGCCCTGGAAAGCCGGGGAGCCCCGGGGGCCCGAAGGGTTAAGCTGCCCCCGCAGCCCCGGTCTCGAAGGCCGGGCCCTCTTTCCCTCCCAGTCACAGCTGACGTGAAAAGCAATAGTGCTCCCGCGGAGAGGTTCTGCTGTGGGCTGATGGCCCCCCGCCCCCCAATAATTACTCAAGACATTGGCATGAGCCAGGCCTGGTTAGGTAACGGGCTGCTTGCTCCCGAGACTTATAACTCACAGGCAGGACACATGATCTGCGCAGACAACAAAATCGTTTCCAGGATGGTGGGGGGGGGGGCGGCGAGGCCTCAGGAGAGGGTACGGGGGCAGGAGGAGCGGAGCCGAGGGCCCAGGGGCCCGGGGGGCCCCAGGGATGCAGCCTGGGAACGTGGGAGCTGGGGAAGCTTCTGCAGGAAGTCCTCGCCCTGCCCCCCTCTGCTCTGACCCCCACCCACACCCCCGTCCCCGGGCCGGGAGGCCACCCCGGTCCAGTCTTCCGCCAGGCAGAGCGCGGGGAACACTCATTCATACTGAAGTGTGAAGGACTAGTGAGCTGGGAGAATCCCTCCTTCTCACAGGAGGTAGTTGCCCGTCTGCCTCCTGCCCGCGGCCCCGCTGCACGTTACTCCCGCAAGGGCCGGCCCACATACTTCCCCGTGTTCCCAGCGCCGAGTACATAGCAGACATTCAGAAAATATTTGTCGAAGACGACATCTAACCCAAAGAAGGAAGCGCCAATGGTGTAACTTCAGGCACAGGGGCGGGGCCTCCTGGCAGCAAGTGCCAGAGGGACGCTGAAGGCGGGAGCCCGTGGACGCCCCGCTCCCCTCAGCGCCTCTGACAGCTGGGCCTCGGGGCTCCCCCACAGGAAATGCCCCCTCCCTGGAAGGAGGCGGGCCGAGGCCTCAGAACGTGCAGGTCGCAAGGGCCTCCCTCAGCCTCCCCCGGCCTCCCCCGGCCTCCTTTGACTCCCCCGTCCTCCCCCGGCCTCCCTGGACTCCCCCAGCCTCCCCCGGCCTCCCCCGGCCTCCCCCGGCCTCCCTCGGCCTCCCCCAGGCTCCCCCGGCCTCCCCCGGTCTCCCCCGGTCTCCCCCGGTCTCCCCTGGTCTCCAGGTCAGCCCAGCAGCAGGCCCACGCCTGGGGACCCGGTGTCAGTGCTGGCCTGGCCTCGGCCACGGCTCGGGGAAGCAGCGGCTTCCCCCTGTCTGGGCTCGTTTCCCTCGGTGATTGGCTCTGGGCACCAGGACTCCCCTCTCCAGGTCCAGCGGGCCCCATCTCAGGCCCAGACTGAGGGCAAGCACGCACCCTTCCTGCCCTGTCTGCGCGCAGAGGCCAGTGTGTGTGCGGCGGTGCGGGCCCACGGGCCCCCTCGTGGGGCCGAGCTGGCTTCTATGGACACCTGACTGTCCCCCACAAGCGCCCACCACCGCACGCAGGCACTGGGGCCACAAGGACTTAGGGGCGCCTACGATGGAGGCCTGGCCACCCGGGGATGAAGGGTGTCCCTGACCAACGCCGCGTCCAGTGAGGCCAGAGTGGCGTCAGACCAGACACGAGTTCCGCGTCTCTGTGCGCCGCAGCCAGCGGGGACCTTCCATCTCCCGTCCCGGCCCTCCGGAGGGCACCGCGCGCCCCTTCATGGAGCCAGCGCCCCTGAGCTTTGGGGACGCCCGAGCCCCCGCGGCCTGCACCTGCCTGTCCTCCCGTAGGCCCGGGCCCGGCTCGCTGTCCCGGCACCGCCCCCACGCCCGCCCCTCTCCAGCGTCTGTTTTCAGCTCGGACCCCGCTGGGCCTCACCGACTGCCGCAGGCAGGGGCCCCCAGAGGCGGCACATCACCGTCTCCGCATCCCTGCCCGGGGATCCCAGCGGCCTCCTCCCTCCTGCTGCGTGGCCGATCAGAGCCTGGGGGGGCTGGATGCGGGCCTCCCTCGCCCCTGACCTGACCCTTCCTCAAGGCCGCGGTTTGGTCCCTGAACATCTCTTGCGTCTACCCTCCTGTCCACCTGGTCCCTCTCCCTCCTCTCTGCCAGGACCTTGGCCGTGGTCCCTCCCCTGGCCCCCCCTCCCTGCCCGTCCCCCTGCCATCAGGTCACGTGCCCGACAGTGGTGCCTCTGGGAAGAGAGGACACGTGCCGGTCAGTGTGGGCGGCTGGTCGGGAGGCTCTCACTGCACGTTTGCCCCGCTTTGCGCCCCGCCCCCTGTGTGGGACAGCCGCTGTCTCTACAAATGTTTATGTGTTTTGAGACAGAGTGTGAGTGAGGCAGGGGTGGAGAGAGAGGGAGCGAGAGAATCCCAAGCAGACGCCGCGGACAGCACAGAGCCTGACATGGGGCTTGATCCCACGACCCGTGAGATCATGACCTGAGCCGACGCTTCACCGACTGAGCCCCCCGGGTGCCCCGGGACAGCTGCTCCTAGGCTGCCCTTTGACGGTTTCCTCGTCAGCCGTGGGGACCCTGCTTGCGCGAGGTTTGTCCCTCTAACTAACTCTGGACGTCCTTCCTCGCGGGGGAGTGCGGATCGCGCTCTCACACCATCTTATGATCCTTGAGCGTCTGATTTTCCCGCGTGGCTTCACCGGTACTTTGATTCCGTCCGTGGTGGTCCGTGCCCAGCCCTTTGTTCCCCTGGAGCCATAAGGTCTGTGGGTGCCCACCCAGTTGTGCAGCAAAGCCTTTGTCAGGGTGACCCCCTGCTGTGTGAGATGCCCTGCTGCTCTGGGTCAGCTGAGCCCACCCTGCTCCCTCACTCTCCCGGGAGGCCCCCTGCAGCTGCCGTCCCCCCACTGCTCTGTGACCGCCTCTGGGCCTCCTCTGTCCTGGCTTCTCCCACGTTTTGCTGGGGCACATTCTCCATAACTTTCTTTTTTAGATGTTTATTTATTTTTGAGAGAGAGAGACAGAGAGACAGAGCACAAGCAGGGGAGGGGCAGAGAGACAGGGAGACACAGAATCTGAAGCAGCTCCAGGCTCCAAGCTGTCAGCACAGAGCCCGATGCGGGGCTCGAACTCAAGAATCATGAGATCATGACCTGAGCTGAAGTCGGATGCTTAACCTACTGAGCTCCCCCCCCCCCCGCCCCCGCCGGCGCCCCCATTCTCCATAACTTTCTGAAAGAAGGTGAGGAAGTAAATTTTATGAACTCTTGAGGGCCTGAAAATGCCTTTATGGGATCCTGGCCCCGAACAGATAATTCAGCTGGGTGTAGAATTGGATCTTCCTTCACGAGTTTGACAGCGTTTCCGTAGAGTGTGACTGAAGACCAGCGCAGCGTGTGGCCGGCCACCGCGGGCTCTTTAAGAAGGTTCCTGGGAGTTCCAGGTACCAGCTGGGCCCTTCCTCCTGGTCACATCGCCCCCCCTCAGCCGTCCCCCACTGTTGCTGGAAGGTGTGGGAGTGGGTGGTGGGCCGCCTTGGATTGAGCCGCCATGCTTCCTGGCTGTTCTCACATCTCTGTCTTTATTTCACTTTCTGGGAGATTTACTTCAACCATTTACCGAGCTTTTAATTTAATTCAATTTAATTTAACTTTTTAAGTTTATTTATATATTTGAGAGAGAGCAAGCAGGGGCGGAGCAGAGAGAGAGAAGGAGGGAGAGAGAGACTCCCAAGCAGGCTCTGGGCTGTTAGCACTGAGCCCAAGATGGGACTCGACTCTGCAAACGGTGAGATCACAACTCGAGCCGAAGCCAAGAGTCAGATGCTTAACCGACTGAGCCACCCAGGCGCCCTCATTTACCAAGTTTTTAGAAATTCAACAGCATATTTTACGTTTCCAAGAGCTCCTTCTGGTGTTCTATTCGTTTCTTTACCATGGCATCCGGTTCTGTCTTCATGACGACATTATCCTCTCGGATGTCAGGGAGCCCTTATCAATGCAGATGTTCTCCAGATAGCTTCGCTGCCTTATGTCCTTTGGGGTTCCTGGCTGTCCTCACCCTGAGCGGCCCCCCACAGTGTACCCCCACATGGCACATCGTCTACCTCACCCCACTCTCTCCACTGGCCCCCGCTCAGCCCTCTACTTCTGCTCAGATCCACAAGCCCGGCGCATCCCCTCTGCCTCAGGGCCTTTGCACGTCCCACCCCCATCTGCAACCCTCCGTGTAGCCTCGATTCTGCACATACTTTGTGTTTAGACCACAGGGTGCTCCTGAGACAGGTTTACAGCGCTCAGCATGGTTCTAGTGACATGCCGTCCCCACCCCCCACCTCCTGGAGGACAACGCTCATGAAGGCAGGGGCTGGTCCCCTTCGTCTGTTGCTGTCCCCCGGGGCCGCGCTGGCGCCCACGACCATGTCCTATGCTGCTGTGGTGAGTCACCACACACTGCTATCTTGCAGCTCTGGAGGCCGGGAGCTCACGGGCCTAGCGTCACGGTGTCACCGGAGCTGTCCAGGGGCAAACCTGGCTCCTGTCCTTTCCAGTTCCCGTGGCCCGCGGCCCCGTCCTCCGCCTTCACAGCCAGCAGCCTGCGTCTTACTTCCTCTCGGCCCTTTGCCCCGTCATCACACCACCTCCTGTGACCTGTGTCCCTCTTGTGAGGACTCCGAGGCTGTCCACCTGTCCTGTGCTCTGGCCCGGCTCTGATGACCCCAGCCCGCCGGCCCCAGGGGGGTTCCCGACTCAGAACACACACAGCCCCGCCCGAACCCTGCCCGGGGCTTTCCCAGGGCTGGCATGAAGACCCCAGGTGTTGGATTCTCACTGTGCTCCCCCAGCCTCACCCCACCAGCCCTCCGTCTCCACCCCTGCCCTGCACGAGGCCGTTGCTCATGCTGAGGGACAGAGGCGGCGCCAGGACCGACACTCACATTGTGAGCATCTCCCGAGGGCTACGGGTCCTCAGGCCTTGAGATGAGGAGTCACCAAGTACCGGGGGGCCCACCCTCCCTGGGGACAAGAGCTGAGCCCCCGGGGTGAGCTCGCGCCTGAGGAGGGCAAGCCAAATCGGGCTTCAGGTTAGAGCTGATGTCCTCGTGAGGCGGAAGCACTGGGTGGTGGCTGCGGGCAGTGGGGGCCCCAGGACTGAGGCTCCAGAGCCAGCCAGGGTGAGGGGCAGACCCGGGGGGAGCAGGGAGGGCACACATGTGCCCAGAGCACAGAGCAGGAAAGATCAAACAGAACCAACGTGTCAAGGAATCCATGATATTGTTGGCAACTTGGGCGCCCTCCTCAGAGGCTGACGAATCACAGTGGGAAAAACCAACCAACAAAGTAAGGGTGAAGAGAACCGACCGGATCCTCTACAAGTTCAAGTCGATCGGCAGAAGAGCCTTGGTGGCCTCCACACATGCACAGAAAGGTCCTAGAAGCAACCTCCTCAGACCCCAAAGGAAAAGTCCACACATTCCCGAAAGGCCGTACCTTGAAGTAAAACAGGAAATCAACAGCAAAAGGAGAGAGACAAAACCGACACACAAGGAGGCTTTCAAACTACAGTTCTAAGTGATGCTTGCGTTAAAGAGAAAACAGAAGAGCAATCAGCTTCCACTGGAAAGACCCACAACTGGAGTTAAAATACACAGACGCCCGGGGGTGCTGCCAAACGGGTATTCCGAGGGACAGCGATAGCAGCTTTCGAAAGTCAGAAAGGTTAAGGATAAGCGTACGAAGCCTCCGACTCCAGAAGCCAGAGGCGGTCCATCAAAATAAAGGCTAAGGAAGAGCAAGAAAGGATAAAGGAAATTGTTAGCAGAACTGAAACACGTTCACAGAAACAGAATTGACCGCGCAAACCGAATGCTGGCGGTTGGAAGCGTCGGTGACGCACGTAAACTTTAAGCAGGTGGCAGAGGGAGAACCAGGCACCAAGGGAGTGATTGCAGATGCAGACGGAGTTGAGTAAGTCACGTCTACAGACCAAGGCTTGATGCGACGGACGACCTCTTAAGGGAAAAATTACCCAAAGCAGCTTACGAAGGAGCAAGTCCCGTTGGAACGACAGTCACGTACACTCCTCCAGACGCTTTCACGCCGTTTTTGGGGGTGATTTCTACAGTATTTCCACGAAGCGGGAAACCATGATCCCGCACAAAGGATTCCAGCGCTCAGGCGAGAGGGGGCGCCGTCCAACGTATGAGGTACAACGAGGCACCAAACCCGGGCAAAGCCTGCTGCCGACACAGAACACCCTCCCCCCGCCCCCACACCACAGGGCAGCGGATGGGATCCGGCGGCTCACGGACATTTCTAGAAGGCAAGGCCAGCTTGAGCCTGGAGGGCGACCCGAGTGCCAGCGCACACGGTCTGATTTGGCTCCTGGCTTAGGTGTGTTCTCAACCTGACCTGCACTCCCACTCGGGGGCCGATGGGATCTGGGGTGCGGCTCCCATCCGCGGGCCCCCAGCCTGCCCGGAACGTGCCAGCCCTCGCTGGTCCCCTGCTCTGGGGTCTGTCCCCACCCCCGCTCCGGCCGGGCGCACGGCAGGCTCTCAGGGGCCGCTGAGGGGCCGAGCTGTGTCTACTGTGATCTACACAGCCACAGCCACACACGTCCCCCCCCCACCCGTGGTTCTCGCACAAACACGGTGTGGCCCTGGGGTGGAAGGGACAGATGGACGGGGGCGCAGAACGTGGCACAGGGAACAGGAGGCGGCGGGCGGGGATGTCCGGAAGCCCGGCCTCCCGGCCCAGGAGGCCCTCGTCGATGGGAGCTGGGGTGCCCAGGACCTGGGGGCACAGAGGCGCAGGTGTCCCTGAGCCGAACTGACCCCGTGGATGAGGACTGTGTTCGGGCACATTCCCTGGCCTCTCAGGGGACAGAGTCCAGGCCTCTGGCACAGGAGCCCCCGCCAAAGCCTTCCCCATGTACCCGGGCACTGCCGGCCCAGCGGAGCACACAGCCCCAAGCACCCCCGAGCCCCATGACCCGGTGGCTCTCACAAAGATGCGTGGGGCGAGGCCGGAAGGAAGCACGTTCTACACGCAGCCAGGAGGATGGGGTCTGGGGCTTCTCTGGGGAAAAGCCCTGTGCCCCCCACTCCTACCCCAGGGCCTTTGAAGCTGCCGCTTCCTCCGCCAGGCTGGCTGCTCCTGCCGTGGGGTCTCAGCCCCGCAGCGCCCCGTCACAGCCCCACGTTATCACCGCTCTCAGAAGCCTGTCTCGCTCACTTTTGTTTCCCTGACTCTTGCAGGTCTCCCTGGCACGGCCAGGACCGTGCCCACCACTGACGCCTGGAGCACAGGGGTGTGTGGGGCCTGCTTGTTGAGTGAGTGTGGGAATGAATGATGCTCGCGGGTCCTGCCAGGCAGAAACTCCCTGGTTGGTCTTCTCAAAGGGGCGGGAGAGGCCTGACCCAGTCCAGGCGGAACGGGGAGCCTCAGGAGTGGGGTCCGGCGGGGCTGGGGCAGGGGCTGCAGGCTCTGAAGACCGGGCCCCACCTGCCTCCTGCCTTCTGAAGTGGCAAGTGGCCTGCCCCTCCCCCCCATGACCCCACAGGCCTGACAGCCGTCGGGGGAGAGGTTTCCTGGGGAGGCGTAGCGGGGGCCGTGCTGGCAGCTGAGAGCAGGGCCTGGTGGGCAGGGGGAGGCTTGGCGAGGGGGGCTGTGGGCAGCTGGCGCGGAGGACCGTGGCCTGACAGGTGAGCGGGGGTGGGGGCCAGGCAGCTGGGCTGGTGACAGCTGGGGGCCGTGCTGGGCCCCCAGCCCGCGGCACGGCGCCTGAGCTGTGTGCGTGGGGGGGGGGGGGGCCAGTGCAGGAGCACAGACAGCGGGGGTCCGTCTGGGCCCCTCAGCACAGTGGCGACGTTCTGGGAGGCCCCGGGCCCTGGGTGCCAAAGGATGCGTGAGTGATCAGGAGAAAGCACGGGTACAGCCCACGCGTGTCCTGCTCTGGGGCCCGAAGAGGCTGGGCCCCTTCAGCGCGGGACACGGGGTGGAGACAGGGGTGACCCGCGTTTCTGTGGACAGACCTGCAACTTCTGCGACGAGATAATCGGTTAGCTGTTAATGTGGATGTGCCGGGGAAAAACACAGGTTTGGTAGATAATAGTCAGGTGGGAGCAGCCAGGTTAAACAGAATTAGGTTCTTTTCCTGCAGGCCTTCTCAGAGCCTTTAATGTGCGGATAAGCATCTGCACAAAGCCAAGGGACTGAAGTGGAAGGGAAGGTGTCTCTGGAAGGCTCCTGAAACTCTTCTGACCACGAACCCAGGACCCATGGTCAGAACTCTGGGCAGTGCGTCCCAAGGATTAGAATCTCCTTCAGCCCAGTGCACTGCCTTTGCCTCTACCCCAGACCCTGTGTGGGAAGGGCCAGCCCTGAGGGCAGCTGTGCCACCTGTGCAGCCCGTCCCGTGCCCCCCCTACCCCCAGCGGTGGCTCCTGTGGGCTTTGTGGAGCTGGGACAGCCCTGAGTCGATGCCCCGGGCTCTGCCCCCACCCACCGGCCCCTGGCTGAGCCTTCTGGTCACCAGGAAGTGAAACTGGGGGGACTGTTCTTCCCTGGGGGGTGGAGGGAGCACAGGGAGGGCCACTCGGGGCCACCGAGGTCTGTGGGGGCTGGGGGCGCCGCCCCGGCTCCGGCCCCGGTCCTGGCGCACGGCGGGGTTCGAGGTGGCGCTCAGAAACTGGCCGGAGCCACGGAAAGAGGCGTCGGGGTTCTGTCCAATGTAGTTAGAAACATCTGACTGTGACCACAAAAATGCCGGCATCCGGGCTGCAAAACATTTCCGTGTGAAATGCAAGCGCGCCGGTGCCTGAGCAGCCCCTGCGTTAACCCTTGGGAGGGGACGCACTCGGCTGCAGCTGCGGCCTGGGCCCGGCAGGGACCTCCGGGGACAGGCTAAGGACGTGCCGGATGCCGCTGGCCTCCACGGCCCGAGGGGCCTCCGTGGCCTCCCGGGGTGGGGACATCGAGGCCCCAGGGGCTCGTCTGGAGGAGGCAGCACCTCCCGGGGGTCAGGTTGTGGCTCAGAGACACGCAGGGACACTCGGTGGGCGGGGGGGGCAGGGAGTGAGCAGGGGGCGGGGCCAGCAGGGCAAAGCAAGTGGCACTCCGCGGCTGGCGTGCAGTCCGGGGACAGACATGATGAGCAAGGCACCGGGATGCCAGGTGGCAGCTGGGGGGTCCGGGGGCCTTCGTGAGCCGGGAGGGGTGCGCCCTGGGCAGTCAGCGCAAGTCCACGGCCCTTCCGTGGCCGAGTGCAGCGTGTCCCCGAGCCATAGCACTTTTCCCACGTACTGTGGCCGCACGGCCACCCCCAAGTGAAGTGAGTCCCCTGGCAGCACCCCTCCCCTGCCGCCACACGCTGGCCACGCCCCACTGTGGTTGTGGCCAGAGCCCCGTGGGTCACCACGGTCTCGTGCTCTGGGACGAATTCTCCCAGGGGTGATCACGGGGCCAAGGGTGAGCACCATGTCCCTGCCCCGTGTCCCCTCATCGTCACCAGCACTGAGCACTACTCTCCTTTCCAATTTTCGCTGCTCTGCCTCTCACAGCCCACCTTCCCAGACCCGAACCCTCGGCCTTGCGACCCGATGTTTGTCTCCGTTGCAGCAGGATTCTGTGTGCCATGCACCGTGTCTGGGAGCCCTTTCCCGCCATGCCCAGGAGGGGCAGCTTCCCCACACAGGGAGACTCGTCTTATCTACAGGCACACGACGTGAAGGGCTTTGGGCCTCCCGTCGCCGTCCTGTTCTCAGGGGCTTCTCGCCACCTTGGGGCCAGGCCGCCAGCTGTCCCGATTCGTCCTGCGCAGGCGACCCTCGCCCAGGGCCGTGGGCACACTCGGGGCCCCCCGTGCCAGGGGCCGCCTGCCAGGGAATGCGTCCAGCTGGCCTGGCCCCCCGGTCCCGCCCCCCGCCCCCAGCAGGTGCACGGTGACTCAGCACTGCTCAATTTCTCGGCACAGGCAGCTGTCGGGTGCAGCCTGGAGACCCCTGAGCGCCTGCCCGGGCTGCGGGTGGGGCCCCCGAGTTCCGCGGGGGGGTCTGGCGGGAAGGGGCGAGGGTAGCGCAGCTCAGCACCTCTGGTGCTCCTGCTCGCCCCTGTGCTCACCGAAGTGGGGCGCCCGGCACCTGCACGGGGGCGGGGGGCTCTCCGGGGGGATCTCGGGCCTCCCTTTGGTTGGTGCAAGCCTGGGACAGTGGGTGGTATGTCCTGGGTGCCCCGTCTTTCTTGGGGTCAGCAGCCGCAACAGGATCCTCTGTCCCCACTCCCGACGGCTCCGGAAGGGGCGCGAGGGTGGGGACTGCAGTCGGCAGCAGCTGTCTGCACGTGCAGGGAAGGAGGGGCTCCAGGACCTCCGATGACCCCACCGGCCAGCAGAGGGGCCCTAGCACGTCCCTTCGGAGCCTAGCCATGCCCACAGAGCCCCTCCCTGAGTGCAGGGCCCCGGGCGCCCCAACGTGGGTGTGTGCGAGGCCCGGGTGGGCCTCTAGGGAGGAGAGTGGAGGCGCCTGCAGGCCGGACACGCACTTTCTCACGAGCCCCCCGCCAGCCCTGGAGGCAGGCGGCCAGGCAGGCCAGGAAGCAGATGGGGAGCACCTCCTCCTGGGCAGGGAAGAGTCCCGGAGGGAAATGGCTCGATACTCAGGGCTTGGCAGTAGGACAGTTGTTTGCTCCGAGGCAAATGGAACAGGAAGGGAAGCCAGACTTGAGAGCTTGGGGCCCATGCGGTCCTTCTCGGAGGTCCTTCCTCGGCTCCACCAGCTTTGCCTGTTTGCTCACTCTCTGCCTCCCTTCCACCTGTCCATCTGCCTTTCCACCCATCCTCCATTCTTTCATCCATCCATCCACTCACTCATCCATCTACCTCCCCATCCAAGTACACCCATCACCTACCCACTCACCCACCCACCCATCCATCTATCCACCATTCATTCATTCATCCACCCACCCCCAATCGTCCGTCTGTCCATCCATCCGCCCATTCATCCATCGGCTTATGCACCCATAGATCCATCCGCCATTGATTCATTCATCCATCCACCCACCCACCCATCCACCTATCCACTTATCTCTCCATCCGTCTACCCTCCACCCACCCACCCATCCACCATTCCATTCCACACATCCACCATCCCTCTCTCTCTCCTTTTCCTTCCTTCCCTTTCTTTTCGCCCCTCCGTCCAGTCCTCTCTCCGTGTTTCCCCCCACCCACCGCTCACCCACATTTACTCACACCCCCGCCCCGCCCTGTGTGCCTGCTTTCATTCTCCCCACGAGCACCAGCAGCTGCCTCCTGTGTGTCTTGCCGCAACGACAAGAAGATCAAAAGGCACTGATGACGCAGTCACTGGCCTCTGGAGTGACAGCCTGCCACCAACTAAAAATAGACCAGGACCAAGATGCTGGCCTTCTCTCTGGTCCTTCTCTGTCTCTTGAGTCCCTGCCACTCTCGACAGCGGACACACTCCATGTGGCCGTATGGTCCCAGATCAATGGGGGTCACGGGACAGGCATTGGGGGTGCTGTCGGGGCTTGGTGACCTGGGGTGGGGTGGATGAAGGGGGCTCCCAGGGTTTTGGATGCTGTGGACGGGGAACACTGGCTGAGGGAGAAGCGCCCAGGGAGGCAGGCTTGGGGAGGAGGGGGCCCCCGTGAGAGTGGGGGGCCAGGCCCCCCTGCAGCTCCAGCTGAGTGTGGTACACAGGGACACACGGGTGTGGGCTGGGCCACATTGGGGTCCTGGGGCCGTGTGGCTTTGAAATGGGCCCTGGGCATTTGCGGGGTCATCAGAGCACCGGTCGAACCGCCCCCCGGGCTTGGGAGCTGGGACCGACGCCCTCCAACTCCCGCCTGCCCCGTCAACGCGCACCCAGAGGGAGGAGAAGGCTCAGCTTGGCCTGTTTGTGGTCCATGAGCTCGGGCGGCATGGCCGCCGCAGAGCCGGCTGGGCGCGTCCCCCATGCCAGGCTGTGCCCCAGGCACCGGGCTTTGGTGGGGACAGCCCCCGACCAGCCATCCCAGCCAGGGCTCTGGGGGCAGAGACCCGAAGGCGCGCCGGGCGGGAGCGCGCAGAGGCCCCCTTCACACGGGCCCAGAGGCTCTGACCAGGGACCCAGGAAGGCTGGTGGGCCGAACGGGGAGCCTCGGGCAGGTAAGGCGGGAGGGAGGCAGGAGGCTGCGGGGCCCACGGGCCGTGGAAGGGCGCCTGGCTCGCATTCCAGGGAAGAGGGGGCTTTAGGCAGGGAGCTCGTGGTCTGGTTTATGTTTGAAACGTCCCTCTGGCCACTGCACGGAGACAGGAATGTAGTGGGGAGCGGGGAGGCCGGGCGCCCCTTGGGACGGGCTGGCCCTCCTCTTTAGGAAGGGCCGCCGCCTGCATACACGCCGCCCCCGTCTGCCGGAAATGCCCTCCCGCCCATGGCAGAGGCCTCGGCGCAGAGGCTGTGTGTCTAATCCATCTCCCCGCTACTCATGACCCGTGCCCCTGGGCGCACGGCTTCCCAGTCTCCGCACCTCAGTGTTCTCGGCTACAAACAGCCTTAGTAAACGTATCCGTAGGGCTGACTGGCCCCAGGGCCCACCTCCTCCAGGCAGCCCTCCCTGAGTGCCCACGGCGCAGGTGGTTTCCTCCTCCTGGGGGTCTCTAGGACACTAGGCACACCGCAGCCCCTCATCTATGTGGAAGGCTCACCCAAGAGACAAGGAGCTCCCTGTGTGGGGGCAGTAGGCCTTGGCTTCCGCTGCGCAGAGAGCCAGGTGCCCTCGGGTCACTCCACATGACACAGAAGCGGTGAGTCCATCAGTGCGGCCCCGGGCAGAGCTGCCCAGAGCTCCGGCCTCGCCAGTCAGGGCCTCCGGACCCTCTGGCTCTGACAGGGTCTGACCTGTGAGCCAGCAGGGCCTGTGTCCGCACACAGGACAGTGGTGTGTGTGCCCCGCTGTCGCCCCGCACGGAGGGCAGCAGGGAGCTGGGCCGGGTCCTGCCGGTGGGCGGGGCTGGGAACAGAGTCCTCCTCCCCGTCCCAGATCACCAGGAGAGAGAGAAGGTGGGGGGGAGGAGGTCGGTGCACACCCCCTCGGTGTGAGTGTGCAGCCGGGCGGGCGGCTCACGCCCCAGCATCCTGGCGTGCTCACACTCCTGCTCCGGGCCTGGGAGGCGCGGTCCTCCACCTGAGGCCGGGATGAGGCTCAGAGGGGTCTGGACACCCTCCCAAGTTGGGGTGTTGGAGAACAACAGATGCCCAGCTAAAAATCGCAATTTTAAATAAGCAGATTTTTTCTTTTTAGTATAAACTGTCATATGAAATATTTGGGATTTGCTTACACAAAAAAGTTCTTCATTCTAGGCATCCTGTGCTGTTTTCTCTTTTTTAGCTAAAACTCGGGGCCTTCTGGAAGCCTTGTAGCCTGGGGGTGGCTGCCAGGTGTGGGAGCCCCCAGCTCACCCGGGGCACAAGCCCTGCTTCTGGGGGGCAGCCCTCTCCCAGCCGGTGGGACCCCCTGGCCGTCGGGCCCCTGCCGTTCTCAGGTCCCCCGGAGCCCGCTGGGCAGAAACGCCCATCCCCTCGGCCCGCTGCTGCCGGCCGGCCCTCTCCCTCCTCCCCCCTCCACAAGCCGGCCCAGGACGCAGCCCAGAGGACCTGCCCCCCAGCGTGACCCGGGGGAGGGGGTAGTCTGGCTGCTGAGACCCCTTTGCCACCTCCCCTCCTCTCTTGGACTTAGGGAGTCAACACACGTCCCTCTCACCGCAGGCGATTTTGGGGGGAGTTTCTCTTTCTTGAAATGTAAAGTGGGATTTCAAGACCTGATTTCTGGGGGCCTGCTGGATGAAGCTGGGACCGAGCGCAGGGGTGTGGATTCCCAAAGGAGGGGTCCCCAGGGGCAGGCTGAGGGGCGGCAGGGAGGGCCCAAGGCGCCGTGCCAGGGGGAGGCCCTGGGGCTGTGCTGTCGGCCCCGCCCACGCCACCCCACCCCGTCTTTCTCAGAACCACCTTGGGGCACATACTTGGAATTGTCTGTCCCTATTCTGCAGGTGAGCAAACCGAGGCTCAGAAACTCCACCCCGCCTGAGGTCACACCGCAGGGCAGGGGCGGGCCTCACAGGCTGTCCGCCCACCGGGTTCGGCCTGGGAGCTGCGGAGCCGGGCTGGGGGGGGGGGCAGTGAGATGGCAAAAGGGCTCTGGCCCACCGGACGTCGGCACTGCCAGCGAGTGACCCCGGCGCAAGGTGCTGACGCTGGATGGCTGCGAGACACGCCAGTGACGCCGCCTGGCCCCACCCCCGCACGTGCCCAGTGAGCCCCGCCCCCCCGCACGTGCCCAGTGAGCCCCGCCCCCCCTTGTCTTAAAAACAGCGCCACGTCGCGGTGAAGGCTGCGGGTGCCGGCGCTCCCAGCGCCAGAGGCGAGCGGGGTAGGTTGCTCGGCGGGTCCGTTTCCTGCGCCGGCGCCACCGGGGTGCCACGGGGCTGTCTCCGGGGTCCTTCCCTGCTGGCCTCCGCCCTTCCCCGGGGCTTGCTCGGCTGCTGACCCACCGCCACCCCACCATCCTGGACGGTGGTTCGTCAGGCCCCCCCCCCCCCCCCCCCCGCCCCCGCACTGCGCTTGCCCAGGACCCCCCACGCCGTGGCCTCGGCCCGAAGCAGGACAACACCCCCCCTCAGTGAGTGGGTCCACCTGGGCACCTCTGACCTTCCGTGTACCCGCTCCCTGGTGACACCAGAGGCCAGGAGCCTCACATGGCGGGGGCCCTGGGAGGGGCTCCGCCACAGCTTAGCGCACCTGCACACAGGTTTTTCAGGGGAGCTCTAGCTGGCTGCACACACGAGCAGCGGCAGTGCGGAGGAGCTGAGCTTGGGGACACGGAGAGGCACCCGGCTGAGCCCCAACCTTGAGAGGGGCTCTGGCTTGGGGGCCCCAACCAGATGGAATGTGGTGGGCCTGGGCTGCGCTGCGGACAGGGAGCCAGGGCAGGAGGCTTCAGACCAGAGGGCTCCATAGTGGGTTTGCGGGAGGGTGGCGGGCTGTGACGGCCAGGGGCTCCCCTGGCCAGGACAGGGCACAACCAAAATGTGCGGTACAGGAGTGGAGATGTGCTGGGGACCGTGCCCGTCCTAGTGACCTGGGAGCCATGACAGTCTGAGGCCAGCCCGGTAGGATGCCATGCCAAGAAGCTGCCCACAGCGCCAAGAGGGTAAAGTGGATGTGGGGCCGGGCGCGAGCAGCTCATCCTGTCCTCTGCCATGCTGAGCGTCCTCCTGGGTGGACCGCCAGCCACCAGCCCTGTGCCTCCAGACAACATTTGGATGCAGCGTCCCAAGCGCCCTGACGTATGGGGACCCTCCGTGCTCTGAGTGGCACCCCGCCCAATCCAGCCAACAGGAACTGAAATGCCAGCAAGCCCGTCCATTCTTAGATCCCAAGCAAATATCTGAAAATGCTTGGAGCTCAGAGACAGGCCAGGCTGACCAAACAGAAACAGACCAGGAAGCGAGGTAATCTCCAGATATGAAAATGCATCTGGAATTCCCAGAAAGATTCCAGGAGCTGTTACACCCACCAGGGAGGGCAGGACACGGCCACAAACACGAAGACAGGAAGTTGAAGGCAGGGTTGCTGGTAGGGTTTCATGGAGGAGAAAAAGGTTGATGCTATAATCCTACAACTAGAATAATGAGAAAAGAGACACCGAAGTTTCATTCAAAATGTCTTCAATCTGATTAAAAGGAGTTCTAGAAAGATGCAACAGAGACGGTGCCATGAACGAAATGGTCAGAAACAATAAAGATAACTTTCCAGAGCTCAAGGACTCAAGTCTCCAAATCTCCAAGTCTCCCTCCCGCATAGTCAGCACTATCAGTGAACAAAGTTAGCCACAAAGGAACCTGAGTGGGACCCCCCCACCCCCACACACCAAAGGCTAGAATCTAGATACCAAAAAATTCCAGAAACAAAAAAAGGGAGGAGCTCTGTGGAAGGCTTGAGACGAAGGCAGGCATGAGACTTCTCAGCAAGTCTGGAGCCAGAAGACCTCGGGACAGGCCTGCGTGATTCTGAAGGAAAACCTGAAATTCTATACCCAGTTAAACTATCAATAGCGCATAATGGTTGAATGAAGACATTTCCAGATGTTCTGAGGGCTCCGAATGCTTACCTTCCACCCACCTCTTGCTAGGAAGGCACTGGAGGCTTTTCCAGAAAACTGAGGAAACAGAAAGTAAAGAAGACAGGGACAAGAAGTCCAACGTCTGACAACATAGGACATAAAGGCGAGTTCTGGAGGGATGCTAGGCAGGGAGCCGCAGCGGGGAGAATCCAGACCGAGGCAGGAAGGAGGAGAGCTCCAGAGGGCATGTGGGTAGGACATGGGAGTCTGAGAGATGGGGCAGTAGCCCAGACCTGGGCAGGTGGATAAGGATGGGGACAGCAGATGGGAGGAAGGACCGCACAATGGGGCAAGGACCTCAGGGTGCTCCAGGGGCCGTCACCTGTTTGCCTCAGGCTAGGATTTTCTCTCTCCGGAGAGCAAACCAGTAGACAAGATTTCTTCTGGAGGCCGGTGTTTGCCAGCTGGCGCCTGTCCCGCGGAGACAGACGCAGAAGGGCAGGGGCACACAAAAGATCAAAACCGTATTTAGTGCTGCTCCCCCGCCCCCCATATCGCTAAGGCAATGTCGGGGCGTTTCAGTGATTATGCATTTTCGACTCTATTTACCTGGTGCTGACGTAGGCCAGCTATTTGGATATCTCCGCCCTGAAAGCCTATATATGACGCCTTTCGAATAAACTCGCTCTCTTCGACTGACCAGAAAAACCGTGAGTGTGTGCTTGCTGCGTTTTTCCTCTCTCCCTCCCCTCAGGTGAAGGAACCGCGGCGGAGGCGTGTCCATTAGGAGCGCCTGGAGCCGGCAGCCGGCTGCCGGCAGGGACGGGATGGAGGTGTTGCGTTCGCGCAGGCTGGGGACACGTTCTAGCTGGGAACGCGCCCGGACCTGGCTAGCTAGCTATTTGCGGCACCTGCCGTCCTAATCCGCCGTTGAGGCACACCCCGAGTCCCGTGCCGCCGCAGCCCGGAGTGGAATACGGACGGACCTGTGACTTCCGGGTCCAGCATTTTTAGTCTCCTGTGGGAAACGAATAATACGAGCGAACGAGCGTTCCGCAGCCGCTCCGGGGCCGTGGGTCAGGGACCAGGCGCGCCTTTCTCGGAACCGGGTGTCGGGTTTTAGACCATTTGATATATACCTTTGAGGATCAGGTCGTAAGTTTTTCCACCCCTTCCACTTCTGCTCAACTTGTAAAACTGCACGCAGTTATTGCGGTTTTCTCCGTTTTTCATGAGAGACCTTTTAATCTATACACAGACAGTGCTTACAGAGCTAACTCGGTACCCTTGCTAGAGACCGCAGCCCAAATTAAACAGAGTTCAGGGGCCGCTCCTCTTTTTATACAACTCCATCTTTAATTCATAAAAGAAAAGATCCTTTCTTCATTGGTCATTTAAGGGCTCACACTGGCCTTCCAGGCCCGCTGTCCTTAGGTAATCAAAAAGCCGATTTAGCTACAAAAGAAATCTATTCTATCGTACTTCCCCAAGGTACAGGAGTAGAAGCAGCCCCCAGAGCTCACGCTACCCATCATCTCAGTGCCCACACCTTAAGAATTATGTTCAAAATTTCTCGTGAGCAGGCACGGCAAATAGTAAAACAGTGCTCTTCATGTGTAGTGCATTTACCTGTTCCTCATTTAGGAGTAAATCCTCGAGGACTGGTGCCCAATGCCATCTGGCAGATGGATGTGACACACATCTTAGAGTTTGGAAATCTAAAGTATGTTCACGTGAGTATTGATACCTACAGTGGTTTCCTATATGCTACTTTACAAACTGGAGAAGCAGGAAAGCACGTCGTAGCACACATGCTTTCTGCCATATCAGTGTTGGGAATTCCAAAACAGGTAAAAACTGACAATGGACCAGGATATACTGGGACCGTGTTCTTTAAATTTTGTCTACTGTTACACATTAAACACATCACTGGAATTCCTTATAATCCACAAGGACAAGGCATAGTAGAACGGGCACATCTATCTTTGAAAAATACCCTTGATAAAATTACAGGGGGGAACTGGTACCCCGTCAAGGGATCTCCCAGGAATCTTTTACACCATACATTGTTTATTTTAAAATTTTTACTTTGGATAATAAGGACGCTCAGCTGCTAACGTCTCTGGCTTATTGAGACACAAAAAACTTTGCTACCGTGCTTTAATAAGATCCTTTAATATATAAATGGCACGGTCCAGACCCAGTTTTAATCTGGAACGAGGTTCAGTTTGCATTTACCAGCAAAAAACAAGTGCAGCCTAATGACTGCCCGAGAGATTAGTAAAACAAATCGATCAAAATGCTCAGTCCTCCAGGGAGAAAAATCTCCTTGAGAGAAATCTTTGTCTTTTCCTTTAGGACCATACTGGGAAAGGAAGCTTCAAAAGGAACCTGGAGAAGAGGAGGAAGGAACGCATCAACAGTCCTTTCTTCATGGATTTCATGGACTTTTACCCTATCCCCTTCCATGTTTAAGACCTAGTGCGGTTTTTCTGATCTTGGTGCCCTTGTGCCCTGTTCTATTCTTAAGGTCATGGCTCTCCTAAGGCAGCAAACTGGCGCAGCCTACCCAGGTCAAAATATTGAGCTCCATTTGGCCAATTCAGGAGGCCAATCAAATACCTGTGGCAAGAGGGACGGACCGGTAGTCAATGACGGGTACGAGAGGCCTTGCCATCTATTCGACCTAAGACAGGCTGCTCAGACTTATGCTTCTGAGTGTGCCCATGACGGGTAAGAAAGATTGGCAAATCTCCAACCTAAGCCAGGCACGGTCCAATTCCTTGCCTTAGTGGAGCTTTCTAAAATCTATTCGAAAGGGAGGACCTGTCGGGGGGGGGGCCAAGCCTTCTGTTTGCCTCAGGCTAGGATTTTCTCTCTCCGGAGAGCAAACCAGTAAACAAGATTTCTTCTGGAGGCCGGTGTTTGCCAGCTGGCGCCTGTCCCGCGGAGGCAGACACAGAAGGGCAGGGGCACACAAAAGATCAAAACCGTATTTAGTGCTGCTCCCCCGCCCCCCATATCGCTAAGGCAATGTCGGGGCGTTTCAGTGATTATGCATTTTCGACTCTATTTACCTGGTGCTGACGTAGGCCAGCTATTTGGATATCTCCGCCCTGAAAGCCTATATATGACGCCTTTCGAATAAACTCGCTCTCTTCGACTGACCAGAAAAACCGTGAGTGTCGTCATCTTTACTCTGCGCGTTCTCTATCCTCATTCTCTCTCCCTCCCTCAGTCGCCGGTCAGAGCAGATGGAAGCGGGTCCCAGCTGATGGGGAGCCCGCCTCCGTTGTGTCTGCTCCGACCGGGACACGTTCTAGCTGGGAACGCGCCCGGACCTGGCTAGCTAGCTATTTGCGGCACCTGCCGTCCTAATCCGCCGTTGAGGCACACCCCGAGTCCCGTGCCGCCGCAGCCCGGAGTGGAATACGGACGGACCTGTGACTTCCGGGTCCAGCATTTTTAGTCTCCTATGGGAAACGAATAATACGAGCGAACAAGTGTTCCGCAGCCGCTCCGGGGCCGCGGGTTAGGGACTAGGCGCGCCTTTCTCGGAACCGGGTGTCGGGTTTTAGACAATTTGATATAGATGCCCGGACCGGGCCTATTGTTTTAGACAATCAGGACACGAGTAATCCACATAGAAATGCAGAACTGAGGCGAGGCAGCAAGGTGAGCCCCACCTCCACCTTCGTGCAGAACCAAGATCAACACAGAGTGGAAATAGGGCCTCTTGGGCTGTGGCACGTGCTAGAGGCCTGACCGACACCGGGCGCCCCCACCGCCATGACTGACTCCTACGGGGAGGCAGAAACCAGGCTGGGCAGGACTGCAGCATCGTTCAGTACTGCACGATGTTGAAAGAAGGCCGTGAAAACCCACAAGGATTCCAAATTCCCACGTTTTATAATAATTTTACCCCTTAACCTGAAAGTGACATTTAGAAATGAACTTCTCCTTTGAAGAAATATTATCTAAATTTAGCATTCTTTTGTCTCACCTTTTTTAAAAAGAAAAATGAGTAAGTCAAAAAGTAGCCCTATCATATTAATAATACCTTCTGCAGCTTTGCCTATTTATTTGACCATCAACCCACCCACCCATCCATCCACTCATCCACCCATCCATGCCAACCACGTATCCATTTATCCATCCACCTGCCAGCCACCCACCCACTCACCCACCCACCCACTCATCCATCCATCCATCCATCCACCCACAACCACATTTATCTGTTCACTTATCCACCCGTCTATCCACTCATCCCTTTGTCTGACCGATAGGCAGTACAATGTCCAGAATGTCATTCTCACGTTAAAGATGGGTATTTGTGGGGTAAGAAGGGATTTCTTTAGGGTGAGAAGGGAAGCCCCGGAGGTTTTTACTTCTGTTTTCCGACCTTTCTGCCCCGCTTGGATTCAAGCAGAACTCGAGCACCGATCTAGACACTTCCATTGGAAAACGTTGATGACAGCCATCTGTGGAGACATTACGGTCCTCTTGTCTTCTCCTCTGGACAGCTCTACCCTGAAGCCAATGAACAGCAACCCCGAGGGCTGTTTTCAGAGGCCCCTCCCTCGGAGGTCCTCCCTGGCCCTCGGTCCCCTCCGCCTCCGCGCTGCTCCGCTCCGGCACAGCCACTATCCAGGCCTGCGGAAGACCGTGCGTTTTCGATGGGGGCAGCTCCGTAATGGCGGCAGCGCTTGCCGTCTGGGGCCTGGTGGGAGCTCGGCAGGGGGCGGGGGCGGGCGCGGGGTCAGCCTGGATGCATTCGCTTCGAGCCGCAGCCCGCCGGCTCTCGATGCCCCGGGCAGACGGTGTCAAGCCTCTGCCTGGGGCTCAGCAGTGGGCGGAGAAGACAAACCACAACAGTGCCCATGCTGGTGCCCACAGAGGGGGCGGGAACCGACAGCCTCCCCCTAGCCACGCGCTGGGCGCCAGGCCAAGTGCTCGACAGACAGACCGGGCTCCAGGTGGTCCTGGCCAGGGGCCCAGCGCCAGTGCCCCTGACTCCTCCTTACAGAGGCAGACGCCAGTCTCCCGGGGCCGGGAGGGGTGCCCGCGGTGGCGCAGCCAGGGAGTGCAAGGTAAGGGTCCGAGCTCAGCTTTCTCTGCTGTTGGTGCCACTCGCGTCCCGGGGGCTGCGGGGAGCTGGTGAGGTGACAGAAAAGGGGGGCGTCTGGATGGTGAGGGGTGGGGGGGGGCTGGGGCAGAGGTGAGAGCAGGGAAGGAGAGAAGTGGGTGGCGGCTGGACACAGTCAGGGTCAAGGCGGGCTCCTGAGATGGGGCAGAGGAGCAAAGAGGGGGTGACGGCGGGGGGACAGAGCCGGGCCCAGCCAGCTGCCTGCCACTCTGCGTGGGCTGGACCACCCTGTGTACCCCTTGGCCGCTGGCTCCCGGGGTCTGCGCGGGGCCGGTCTCAGTCCCCCATCCTGGCTAAGATAGCTCGGGGGCGGACGTCGTGGGCCAGGGCAGGCCCCGGGCAGGCCAGGCTGAGGTGCCTTCTGGGCTCCCGACGGCAGGGCCCTGTCCCCCAGGCCTCCTGAAGGCAGGGGGTGGCACAGCACAGCGGCAGAGCCAGGCCGGCTGGTGGGGGTGGTCTGTCCGCCCGGGGCCCACGATGCGTGACGCAGAGAAGTTACCCCCACCCTGGTCTGCCCCCCACCCTGGCGGGGCACCCCCTGAGGTCCAAGATGGAACACAGGAAGAGGGGACAGAGAGAGGTCACCGAGGCCAGCATGTGGGACGTCGGGGAGGGGGCAGGAGGGAGAGGGGTGGTGTGGCCGGCCCAGAGACCGTGGGGCCCGCTGGACAGCCTGGTGCCCGCCTGGAGGCCGCGCGTCCCGGGGCTGAGCGGGGAGACCCCGCCGGGCGGTGGGCGGCCGAGCGGCCCACGGGGACTGTTCCAAGGAGAGGTTCGTTAGTGAAACAAAAGCATATTTTTTCCCCGGCAGGACGATTTGTGCAGCTACCTTCTGAGGTCGCCTTGGCCGGGGGCCAGAGCGCGGGGGGGGGGGGGGTCGTGCACAGACCCGCTCCCCGCGCGGGTCCCCAAGACGCCCTTATCTGGTCCCGGACATCAAAGCCCGGCTTTTCATAAGCGAATTAGACCAGCACACAAACAGCCTGGGGCTGGGCAGACCCTGGGCCAATTAGCTGCGGGGCGGGCAGGAGGCTTTTCAGGGGGAGGCCACCGTCCTGGTCCGTGTCACACTCGATGAAATATTTTGCCCAAAGCTCATTATAATAATGAACCTGCATTTCTTTCCCCGAGAGAGTAATTAGCAGACTTCCTAATGGCTTAAAGCGGCAATTTAAAAACTGCCCCCCCAACTGTCCCCTTGACTTCACTTTGTGCCGAGGGAGCCGTGGCGCCTGTGGAAAGCGCCGAGACTCCCGGGCCCGCCGGAGCGGCCACTCGGCCCTGGGCCTCCCGCCCGCCTCTGAGTGGGGGGGCTGGCGCGGAGGCTGGGGAGCCTGGGGGCCGGGAGGGGCCTGGGGCCAGTCGGGCCCGACTTCGGTGGAGGGTGTCAGTCTCTGGGGCCGCGGGGCAGGGGCGGGGGCGGGTCCCATCCGCCACACAGACTCCCAGTCGGGGGAGTCACCCCAAAAGCGGTGCTGAGCCCCCCAATGATGCCCACTGGGGCGGGCAGGCGGGACCGGGAAGGCGCCCACCCCACCCTGCACAAGGCCCCGGCTGCTCTCAGCGAGCAGAGCAGAGAGGCCCCGCGCCCGGCCCCTCGGTCCAGCCTGGGGGAGGCCCGGGTGGGTGCCGGTCCCACGGCCCGGCTCGCGGTCACCCCGCTCTCCCAGACGGGGCAGCCGGGCGCTGCTGCGCAGGGTCTGCTGTGGCCGCGGGTCCTGCTGCGGGCGAGCCCCTCCACGCCTCCTCCCCTCCAGTTTATTGCTGACTCTTTCCCGCCCGTTGAAACCAAAACCGCTCAGGACAGAAACATTTGGAAAATACAGGAAACTCTCTTCAAGCCTCTGGAAGCCCACCCTCCGGAGACGAGGAGGGAACAGCCCACTTTCCTGTCGGGGGGCGGCCCCTGGGATCGCGCCGCACCCCAGCCGTTTCCCAGGTCACCAGAAGCTCCATAATTGTCCCTAATGCTTAAACGTCGGCCACATGATCTGTTTTTAATTTCTCGCTGTTCAGACTGAACTAAGACGCCGTCCGCAGGGGCGACTCTGCCTTGTTCTTCCTCGGGATAGGCTGCAGGGCGGGGGGTGAAAGCGCCACAGGGAGCGGGGCAGGGCTCATGGTCTCGATGCGTTTTCTCGAGGAACTTTCTGGAAGGGGAGACCAGTTTTCAGTCCATTTCATCTCGGCGTCACCAGCGCAGAATCCACACTTACTTTTGCTGTCTCGCATCTCTCCATTTAAGTTCTTAGGGCGAGGGTTTGCGGATGCCTCTGTGAAGGGCCGGGGGGTAGGTATTTGGGGCGCCGAGGTCCTGGTGGCCTCTGTTACGGCTCCTCCACTCGGCCACCGCAGCGTGAGGGCGCTCAGACATCGATCCTGCACCAGTGGGTGTGGCTGCGTTCTAATAAAACTTTATTTACAGAAGCAGGTTGAGGGCCAGGTTGGCCTCTGGGCTGTGGCTGACCAGCCCTGTCTCTGAGGACAGAAGGAGTGAGGCATCCTTTTGGTTTCTGTGACCCTTCTTTTGTGAACTGTCTCTCCAGTCCTTTACCCACCCTGAGCACCTTTCTACTAAGAACTGTCTCTTCCTTGTCACCTGTGGTTTGGTCCCCGGCGGGGAGGGGGCCTCCTGGGCTGCAGCCCCGCTCTCCATTTCCGGCTCTCAGCCCTGCCGCAGAGCCCGGCTCCGCCTGACCTGCCGACGTGGAGGTCACCTCCGCCTGCTGTCTGTGGGCTGGCTGCTCGCTCACTCTTCCTGGTCGTGCCTGTTCAATGGCTTCACTGACGTCTGAGGCCTCGTCACTGGTGTTTTGTCAGCTGGTAGTGACACACTAGGTCGATTTCCCCCTAAACTGGTGCCTTCTACGGACTGTCTGGTTTGTGATGCTGCTGCCTCTCCCCTGTGGGGAACGTTGTCGTGGGTCCTGGGGGCTGGGCAGTGGGTCGGAGACAAATGCCTTGTGAGCCTCGAGGCTGTGCGCCCGGGCCTCCGCCGCCCCGAGCCCGTGGAAGGCCCGCCGTGGGGGGGCAGCACGCGCCGGGCAGCACGGGGCGCGGGGCTCGGACTATGAGGCTGGTCTTTCACGTCTAGGCACCGAGCAAATGTCAGACAGCGGTGACAAAGGTCAGACCTTCCGCCGAGAGCACACCTGCCCTGCCGGGCCCGCCTGCGCCCTGCGCCCTGCGCCCCTGCCTGTGACACTGCGCTCTCTGCACCAGCGAGCTGGGGGACCGGTGGTGCCGGAGCACTCTGAGCCTCAGTCTCCCTCCTGCAAAGGACATCACGGAGGCCTACGCCTGAGAGGGGTCCCATCTGGGTGGAGAGCCGGCGCCTGGCATGCTGGGAACAGGGCACGCCCCGCCCCGTTACCGTCTAACTGGCCAGCGGCTTCCGCGGAGGACTCGGTGACCCCCTGAAACACCTCAGAGCACACGCATTCCCACGGCGGCACGACACCAGCCGGTCTGCACCAGCCCCGCCCCGCGCCAGGGCACACTGCTGTGCACTTCTCGGGTTTGGAGTGAATGGGACCCGCCAGGTGGCTGCAGAGGTGACCCACGGTGGTTCCACCTCCCGGGCGGGGCTCAACTCCACTGACCCTGGGGCTGTGGGAGCGGCGGCGGGCACGGGGCACCCAGCAGTCAGTGTGTGTGCGGGAATGTGGCCAGCAGGGTGGGACCTGCGGGGACTGGGGAGGGGGGAGGCCAGGAGAGGAGCAGTGGCCACGGCCGGGAGGACAGGAGAAACAAGGGCCCCAGGAGCTCCCTGGCAGGCCTGGGCAGGTGGCAGCCCTGGGCATCTGGGGGGCAGGCTGCGGGCGGGCAGCAGCCCTGGAGCCGCGTTCTGGGCAGGCTGGGGCAGGCAGAGAGGAAGGGGGCCGGCAGCAGAGCTCCGGAGGGCCCAGCGCCAGGCTTATGTGCCCGGTCCTGGCAGGCTGCTCTGACCCCCCTCCCCAAACCTGGTGTGCAGACCCTCCCCCACATGCCCACCTCCTCCCAGCCCTGCCCCGCATCAGCATGCCTGCAGGGGTGAGGTCGGGCGGTACACCAGCTCCAGCTCCCAACCACAGCACGGGGCTCTGTCAGAGTTCCCGGGGACGTAGGTGCCTTCTCCAGGGCTGTGGGGGACACTGCACCCCCCTCTGGCTCGGGAACATCTTTTTAGCTGCACCCCAAGAGCTCTGCAGACAGCCCCCCCAACACACAGCTGGGCTCCCCTCTCCCAGCCCTGCCTTCAGGGCCTTCAGGCCGGGCTCCCACCCCGGCCCTTCCCCGCCTTGGCTGGGGCTGACCCTTGGCCAGGCGCACTTTTCCCTCGCCAAGCCCTCGCTCAGGCGGACGCGGCCCCTCGGAGGCCCTGCCGGCCTGGCGGACACCGCTCCCTTCTCCGGGAGCAGCTCAGGCAGGCCCAGCGTCTCCCGCCACGCCACGCGGGGCCCTGGGCGTGTCCGGTGCGGGCCCTGGCTGGGTCCTGAGCTGCGGGGGCCCCCCTTCTTGCCCTTTGGTTTGTGGGGACCACCCTGGGAGGTGCCCCAGTGGCTGGCTCATTCTGGCATTTGGGTCGCCTTCCTGTCCTTGCTTATGGGGAGTGGGGGGGGGCAAGCCTTGTCCCAGGGGGTCCCCTGGACACACTGAGGCCAGGTGGGGGCCCAGGGGCGGCTCCATGGAGCAGACGAGCCCCGAGCACAGCCTACCCCTCCCCCCGGTCACGGTCACGGCCGCCTGGCCGACACAGGCAACGCAGAGCGCCCAGGGTCTGCGGGCACCTCCCAGGCCCTGCTGCCCGGGCCCCACGTGGTGGGCTTGTGTGGATGGTGCTCCCTGGCCTACAGCGTGAAGAGCTGGGGACTGGCAATGGCTTCGCTGCCTCCAGCCCGTGGTCTTGAGCAGACAACCCTCTGTGGTCCCTGACTTTCTGGACCTGGAGCCTCCCGTGTGGCCACAGGGGAGACACCCGGTGGCCCCCCGCCCCAATCCTCTGCAAAGTGCCAGGCTGGGGGCTGGCCGGGTGAATTAGCTTTTGCCAGGCCTGTCCTCACTTCCCGGGGACTCTGGGGGCACGGGGCTGGTGCCGGGTGGCCGCCAGAGCCACCATCCACAAAGAGCAGAGCCCTAAACGTGACAGCACCGAGCCGGGGCCCGAGCCCTGCAGGGCGGCGAGGCCCGGGCACACCGTGACCCTGCTTTGCCCATCGGGGGTCTCCGGTGGGTTCCATGAACAGATCTTCGTGGGCCCGTCAAGCAGCCACCAGTGTCCAAGGGCGGGGGACAAGATGATGGCAGTGTTGACAAGGTCTGGGAGGCTGTGCTGTGGCCCTCGTCACGCTGGCCACGGACAGGGAGGGGCCCAGGTCTGAGTCCACTGTCCTGCTGTCCTCCTCCTCCGCAGCAGCAGAGGAGGCAGTCTAGAAGGTTCCACACAGCCTTCTCCATGGCCAGGGAGCGGTTTAGCTGACCTCTCGGATCGCTGGTCCCAGGGCCACCCCCTCCCCAGCCGACTCCCCTCCCCACAGCAGTAATGCCAGGGACCGTCCCCGAGGGAGCCCGTCCTCCTGCTGAACCTGCACATCCCACTGAACGCCCGAGCTGGGGCCTCCCACCCCGTCGTAGAGGTGGGAAAGTCGAGGCGCAGGGGAGAGGCGTGGCCGTGCACGTCGCAAGTTACCCCTGGACCTGTCTGGGGGTCTGAACGAGGCAGGAAGGAGGAGCCGAGAGCTGAGCCCCCAGACCCCAGGGCCGGCAGGGCTCCGGGGGTCTGGCCCCCACCGGGAGGGGTGGAGGTTGGGCCTGAGCTGGTGTCAAAGCTGGACACTGGGCATCCGTGCTGCCCGGGGCGGCCTCATCTGGCGTTCCTTCTTGGTCCGCAAAGCCTGGGTGGTCTCCTCCCAAAGGGGAGGACGCGTGGGCTGTGTGGCTTCTCTGGTGGCTACGGGGCAGGGGACCCTCAGCGGCTCAGCGGAGTGGCCCCGAGGCTCGGACACAGCAGGGTGTGGGCCGGTGGCGGCCACAAACACCTTTGCTTCAGAGTTCACGGGGCGCATCGGGTCGGGGTGCTGAGGGCCATGCCGCGTCCAGGCCAGGAGACAGGCGCTGTGTGTCCGGCGCGTTCCCAGCGGCTCTCCCGGCCCCTGCGCGGCCAGCACGCAGCCCTGCATGGGCCTCCGAGGCGCCACCTCGGAGCAGGGGCGCCAGGCCCACCCCGGGTTCCCGGCGAGGACATGCGGGCTCAGGAGGCCGGCCGGCTCCAGGCCCTGCCGCTGCTGGGCAGCAGGTTGGGCTCTGACGCCTGACCCCGCCGCCGCCCACTTCCTGACCACTGAGGCAGAACGAGGGCCCATACCCTGCCGCGGGCTCCCGCCGGTACCTGCGATGGGCCAGGGCCTATGCCGCCACAGAGGTGGCAGACACGAGGAGCCCCACAGGCCCGGTCCCCTCACTGTGCAGAGGGGCTGTGCTGTGCTGCTCGGACATGGCCAATGGGGGTGGCCCTAAGGGGCACAGGCACTCCAGGTCGCCAGCTCTCTCTGTCCCTAACTTCCTGCTTGGTGGCCTCGCACCTCCCTTGTGGGAGGGGGAGGGAAGGGCCTGAGGTGACCTGGGTCCACGCTCGCACACCTGGGAGGTGGACGCATGTTACGGACATGCGCTCCCCCCAAATCCCCAGGCTGGAGCCCTAACCCCCGTGACTGGATCTGGGGATGAGCTGTGGGGAAGATACTAAGGCTAAAAGAGGTCCCGGGGTCCTGATCTGACAGCATTAACGCCCTGTGAAAGGAGGCCCCAGAGCAACTGGGGCCCAGCAGAGGCCACGTGAGGACGGTCAGACGGCGGCCTCCACAAGCCAGGGAGAACCTTTACCAGCCACAGCCTTGGCCTTGGACGTCCAGTCTCCCGGGCTGTGAGACGAGCGCTACATTTGTGCTACTTGTTACGGCAGCACCTGCTGACTGATACACGGTCCAGTCAGCATGAGGGGCCACGCCGCCTGACCTGCTTCCTCCACGAGACTTTCGGGGGCGTCCTGCTGCAGTGGAAGAGCTCGTGTGCGGCGCCACCCCATCTCTGGCCCTGGCGTGGCCACAGAGCCACCACCTAGCCCATGTCCGCTCTTCACCGGATACCACTGCTTCTGCCTCTCGGCAGCTCTGGCGCCCTGCATAGCTCCCCATCCTCATCCCCAGGGCCCACCTGGGAGGCGCGCTGATGCCCTGCCCTCCCTACCCTTCTGGAACATTCTCCAGAGTGGGCAGCCAGCGTGGGCTGTGTGATTCTGTCTTCGGCCCCTTGGGTCTGGTCCCATGGTCAGAGCGTCGTGAGCACCGGCGAAGCCGCCCCCTCCTCCTGTTCCACTGCCGCCACAGCTGAACAATTCCGGAACGCAGAAGACCGTGCTCACCCATCATCCTTGGTGATTGATCCGTGCCAGCTCTGGGCGCGCGACGCGGCATGTCCCCAACCTCCAGACGGTCCCGTGGCCGTTCCCGTCCCCCACTTCAGGGCCCAGGAAACCGAGGCACACAGACGACGCGGCATGGCCTGCTGAACAACGCTACGCTGGGTGTCGCTCCAGCAGCCCTCGCCCCGCGCCCCTGGCTGCACCCGCCTCCAGCACAGGCGGGGGCCCAGGGCGCACGTCCACTGCGGCCCCTCCTCGCCACCCGGCGGGGCGCACATCGTGGGAGGAGCGGGCGGGAGACGGGATGCCTAGGGGTGTGGGGGATGGGGTGGGCCCCCCTCCCCAGAGCGTGGAGCGCAGGCGCCCAGACACTCCCTCGCATGGCCACGCCCCCCATGCAGCCTGTCTGTGATTGGCTGGCTGCTGCTGGGTCGCCTCAGTGCTGGGGAGCTCACTCCTGCTGGGCGGTTCTTGAACATATTCCCCGTGTTGACCCCGAAATCTCACTGGGGGGAGGAGACTCCCCACAGGGGGAGGACGTGGCGGAGGTTTGCCATAACAGGGTAGATAATGGTGAAAGACGGCAAACCGCTGGAATCCAGCCCCTGAGTCCTGGCCGCCCTCCTCCCTCCCAGCTTGCCCTCCAGCCTCCTGGGCACGGCACTGCCCCGCTTCACACACACGGCGCCCCGCAACCACCCCCGGTCTGATGGCTTCTCTCCTGCTCGGCCCCTCTCTCACTCTGCTGCGGCCCCCCCCCCCCCACCTCCTGTGGCTCCTGACTCAGCCCTGCCCCAGGGCCTTTGCTTATACCGCTGTCTCTGGGCTGAGCCCTCTTCCCAGTTACCTGAGGGCGCTGAGTTATGGGGATAACAGCCGTGGGGTCAGGAAACGGTCGCCCCTGTCGCTGGTCCCGCTCTCCTGTCCCTCCTCTGCCATCGTGCCCTTCGGGTGGGTCTCCTCTTCCTCCCTCTTCTTGTCCCTGCCCCGTTCTCGGTCCCTCTGACCCCTCACCTACGGCAACCCCAATAATCACCCAAACTGGCCGCGAATTAGGCACCCGCGAGCCTGGCGCACCCAGCCCCCGGCGGCCACAGAGGCGGGAGTTCAGACAACGCGACCAATCTATAAACAATCTTCTCTGTGACGATTAAGTTACATTTCCCCCAATAGCTGCTTAATTTTCTTGTCAAAAATACACAGTTTTCGCATTTGTCTTGCTGCAAGGCTAATTAATTTCCAGACCATAAGTAAGAACTTAATTTGATACCTGCAAGGATTATAAACTATTCCAAGCTGTTGTTTACATGAAATCAAGAAAGATTCATTCTGTTTGCAATTATGTTAATGAGGAAATAGAGTGGGTATTTCTTTCTTTCTTTTTTTTTTATAGGGAGCCGGGCATCACTTTGCTGTTACCAATGACAGTCCACAAGGGTCCCTCTCACCACAGACCCCCCCGCCCCGTGGCTATTTTTAAGGTGACCCTGGCTGGCGAGGGGCCGGAGGGGCAGCCGGGGACTGGCCTGTCCCCAGGTTGTCCTGCCTGCTGCTGGGACTGAGGAACCTTCTCCAGGACCCTTTCTGATGGCAAGAGGACAGACGGGGGGTGGGCAGGGCACGTGCCGCAGCCCCCTGGGTGCTGCACCACACCGTGGACACTCAGAGAGGCGGTCTGGGATGGGGCACGGCACAGGCGAAGGCTGGGTGTGAAAGGGGCCCTCGTGCCCAGGAGCAGGGCTGGAGCAGAGGGGCATGGAGGTGGGCAGAGGAGGATGCGGAGCTGAGCCCCGCAGAGAAGGGGGGGGAGCGAGCCTTCCAGACACAGCAGAGGGAGGGCGGGCAGGCTGGTGGGCAGGGAGGAGGCTCCGTGTGTGGGCAGCAGGTGCCGAGTCTGCCCAGCCCTGGAGGCTCTGGGAGGTCTGGGGGCCACAGAAGACAGGGGCTGGCGTCAGATGTCGGGGAAGCCCAGGAAACGTGGTCCCGGGGGCAGGCTCCGCCCCCTGACCGCGAGCGGGGCAGGGACACAGCTAAGAGGGGTCGTCACTAGGGAGGCACCCGGCCTCTGGCTCCGTCCTCACAGGGTCTCCTGCGCCTGCCTGGCACGGCCTGTCTCAGGGCTGTGGGCACCATCCCCATAAGTCCCAGGATGCTGAGGACAGCCAGGGGAGGCCACCACCTGTCACCAGCCACAGGTGGCAATCTCTCCCGTGGATGCGGCCTGATGTCACTGGCCCTTTGGGGCGAGGTCCGGGACCGACGCCGGCTCGCTCCGCAGAGACCGCTGGTGACCGGAGGAAAGCCAGCACCTGCCCGGCGTCCCGCCACCGTCGCAGCCGTCAGGTGCTGTGAGCGGGGACAGCGCAGCAATGGGCTTGCGTGGGGACGGGGACAGGCCCTCCACAGGGACAGCGGCCCGCGGCGTCTGGCCCCGAGGGGGAACCTGCGAGCGCTGGGAGTCCTGCTGCCCCGGGCCTCGCGTGCCCCTCGCGGGGGTCCCAGCTCTGAGGCGGGGGCGTGCGGTCCTGAGCCTGGGCTGGGGAGACGCAGGCCGGAGGGAGAGGTCCTTCCCGAAGGCAAGGGGCCGAGACACAGCCCCGCAGGTGAGCAAGTCGGAACGGAGGGCTGTCCGCAGGCCGGCGGGGTCCGAGGGAGGGGCTGTGCGGCTCTCCCAGCCCGGGCAGAGGGGGTGCGGGGGCGGCGCTCCGGTTTTAGGAACAGAGGGGGATGGGGCGGGACAGAGAAGCCAGGGCACCTGCTTCCTTGCGGCCTTGCGGACGGAGACCCAGGAGTGGCAGGACCTCCCCACCCGTCCTGGCTGCTCCTGCCCAGTCCACGCAGCAGCCGTGGGGCATGGGGAGGAGGTGGGGAGACCCATGCGGAGAACGGTAAGCTGATTTGCGTGCTAGTGAGCTGAGCAGACACGGAACAGAAGTGGCCACAAACCCGCTTCCTGGGCCCTGCCTGGCCCCGCCCTCCTGCCCCCCTGCAACTTTGCGAGGTGTGAGGAGTCCTCCCAGGCCCTCTGCCTGCCCACGGGCATCTTCTTGTCTCCAAGGGATAGCGATCCGTGGGCTTCCCCAAGCTTCCGCCTACCAGGAGAGGGGCGCCTGGGAGGGACGGCCATGGGGCAGGCGGTGGTGGCTGCAGAACTGTCTCACTTGCCTGCTCTCGGCCTCAGATGGCTCTGGCCCCCAACCCCCTGTGCCCCAGGGCCTTTGCGCTGACCCGATCCTCTTCCACCCCATGGCACCGTCCACTCGTTTCCCTCCTGGCTGGCTCCAGGCCCCTGACCCCCTGACCAGGGGCCCCTGCCTGGCCGGTGTGTCCTCTTTTCCATGCTGGGAAAGAGGTAATTGTGGGTCAGCCTGGGCACCCCGTCCTCTGCCTGCTGGGCCGTGATCAGCCCGTCCCACTCTTGGGGCCTAATATTCGGGCGCATGCGTGCAGGACTTCGGGAGGGACCCTCTCCTGGTCTCTTTACTTTCCGCTCCTGTGCCCTGTGGCCCCTCTGGTCAATCTTCAGGACACCCGTGGGGTGTGGGGAAGGTGTGGGGCTGAGGGGACGCTCAGGTCCCCGCCGAGCCAGTTTCCACCCTATGGAGTCCGTGGGGCATGACCCCTCTTATAAAAAGGTGCATCATGAAGCCTTAGAGCCAAGGCCGCAGGTCTGCCGGGGAGCCCAGGACGTGACCACGGACACTCGGCGGGGCCCTCGTCGCTCCGAAGCTGGGGGCCGACAGCGGCCAGTGACAGGGGTGGCCAGAGGCCGGACCTCGGGCCAGGGCCTCACGCCACCCTGAGGATCTGCTGCCAGCGGGTGGGTGCCGGTGGTCCAGCGGGGTGTCCACAGGCCCCTCTGGGGAGGGCTGGGTGGGCCCTGCGGATACAGTGTCCCTGTGCAGGCGGCCACCTCACTGCCCACACAGATGGCTCTTTATGTGAGACTCCTGTCCCGTGGCTCCGGCCGGCCGGGGACAGAGGGGGGCTGTGCACGCCCTCCAGCCGGCCTCGTGGGGTGGGGGTGGGGGCAGCGGGCGCGGACGGGAGGGGTGCACACTGGCCCTGCAAGCCCCCCCTGCGGCCACACCTCCCTCCGCTCTGTGCAGTCAGACCCCTGCCTCCCGGCCCTGAAGACCCCACCTCCCTCCAGAGGAGCGGTGGCTCTCCAGCCTGGGGTGCGCCCGGCCCTTCACCTGTCCGCCCATGACCTCCAGGCTCCTCCTTCCCCATGGCTCCCGGCACACTGCTGCCGGCTTGCCCAGCACGGCCCCACCGCAGGGCCTCCGTACTGGCTGTGCCCTCTGCCCAGGACATTATCCCCCAGATCCCCACAGGCCCTGCTCCCAGAGACGTTTTCTGCAGAACCTCCAGTCCTGCCCAGATGCGGAGGCGGGGGGGGGGGCGTGTAAGGGTGCCCCCTCATGCTCCCCCCGGTGCCTGGTGGCCTCCCTGCGAGCAGGACCCGGGCCGGGCCTCACGTCCCGAGCATTTTCCTGGAGCTGCACCCACAGGCATGCCCCACACACTGCCTGCCTTGTCTGTACAATGGCGCCCATCTCACAGAGGAGGGTCTGGGGGTCTGCGGGGGGCCCCAGGAGCAGCCATCCCACTCAGTCTAACTTCATCCCGCAGCCTCTTCCAGACCTGGGGGGTGGGGGGGATCCGAGGCCATCTCCCTCTGGGCCGGCCGGGCCGCCCCGCACCCCCACCAGCCCCCGGAGCCAGGGAGGGGGAGGGGACCCGGCGCGGAGGCATGAATGGGCGCTGCGGTGAGAGGGCGGGGCGGCGGCCGAGGGTGGGGTGGGGAGGGAGCGCGCTGCCAACCCAAACAGCCCCGAGTGCCTCAGCCCCGTGTTCAATCCGCAAAAATTTCCATCTGCCTCTGGAGCGCGGAACCGGGCAGCGAGGGGCCGTGCGCGCGGCAAAGTAAACAGCAGGTCGGCGGGCGACGGCCTGGCGGTCGCAGCCCAGCCCGGGCGGCCGTCAGCCATCTTGGGGACGCGGCGCCCCGGCAGAGGCAGGGCCCCAGGCCTGCGGGTCCGGGGCCCGGGCGCGGGGAGGCCGCCGACGCTGGCCGCCGGTGGCTTTGCGGTCAGGGACCTGCTGGCCTCCACCTGCCACCGGCCTCCGAGGGGCGAGGGCCACACTCAAGCCCCGTCGGGGCTCGGCTGCCGAGGCCGCGCCGCTCCCGCCCCTGGGGGCTCCCTGGCCTGGCTCTGGGGACCCAGGGGAGGTGGCCCCCAGCGTGCCGGGGTACGGCTCCCCGCCGCCGGCCTTCGGGGCCGCCGGGCTGGGGCCTGGGCCGGCGGCCCCCTCCCAGGGCGGCGGGAGGCCTCGGCCTCTGCGCTGGGACATCTATTTTTGGTGGTGACCAAGCCACTGCTTAATAGGCAGGACTGGCCAGGGGCAGGCTGTGCCCTGACCCGCAGGGGGACAGGTTTAAAAAAGGGCCCATTTTGATCAAAATTCGTGTTTTTCTGAGGTCGGCCAAGGCGGCTGGGTAGGGTTCGCCTCAAAGACAAGGCTCGGGCCGCACTCACGCCGGGGGGCCCCCCAGACGGCCTGCCCGCCGGAGCCCTCCCGGTCCATGCCCTGCTCGTGCATCACCGGCCCGCGCCCACGGGGGACCCGCAGCCGCCGAGCCCCGCACACTCGCCCGGGGCATGCGCCCCCACCCGCCGCTCTCGGCCCGCAGAAGTTCACGTGGACTTAAGCTACATTTTTCAAAAAATGTAAATTTCCTTTCTGGCCAGTATTTGCAGTCTATAAATAGAGTCATTCAGGAGAGGCCTAGCTGGGGTGGGGGTGGATGCCTCTGGGCAGACCGAAAGGGAAAAGGCCCGGGGAAGGGGGAGGCAGCTGCAGGGCTGGGGGGAGAGAACAATTCTCTGGGACCCCTGAAGGCACGAGAAGCAGGAGGCCATGGTGCAGCTGCGGAAACTGAGGCTCGAGCTCAGAAAGCTTGTCCGTGGCCCCACAGCAAGTGGGGTCAGGGCGGAGCTTGAGCCCCCCGAGTGGTCCCTAAGCCCCGTCCCCCACCCCGTCCGTGGCCAGCCCACCCTCGACTCTCTGGAGCCCTGCAATCAGGAGCCCACATCTCTCGGTGCTGGAGCTTCCTGCATTTCCCTGTGCCACAGGGCCTTTGCACATAAGGTTCCCTGGGGCCTGGATGTGGATGAACTCAGGAATTCTCCACAGCACTTGGCCAGTAGCATGAGCATCACCCTCAGGGACTCATGGGGTCACTAAGGCTCTGAGGTGACCCATGGCTTCTCATGGTTAGTGAGCCATGGGGGCAGGACTGGAGCCCAGCTGTTGGCCGCACAAATACAAAAGGAAGGCCGGGTTTTGTCTTCTGTAAAATGGGAAGGGGTGGCAGGAAGGCCCCTTGGGACCCACATATGCGCGGGGGGCCTAGTCCTTGAACCAGCAGCCGCGCGTGTGGAATCTGGGAGCACAGGCCGGGGTCGGGCGGCCCAGGCCCAGGTCCTGCTCTGCTCCCCTGGGGCACGACTGCGGGGAGGCGGCTGAGAAGGGCGGGCTCTGGAGGCACCTGGCTGGCCAGCTGTTGGCAACCCTCTGGACAGCCCGGGTCTCGTCGGGCATCCGGGGCGCCTTGCATGGAGGGGGAGACTGAGGCCGAGAGCAGGGAGCCCACACTGCTGTCCCTGCACCGGCTCCCCCAGGCCCTGCTCAGCCCCAGCGGCTCAAGGTCCCAGAGGCGGGGGCCCGCTGTGCTACCCTCGGGATCACTTTCGTCCCCTGAGTACCCCCAGCCCCCGGCCCCTGGCCAGAATGTGGCTCTGAGGGGCCTGCAGACGTTCTAGACCTTTCCATCCCACATCGTGGCCTCTTGCTGGCCACCCCTCTAGATGCCACAGGGGCCTGAGGGTCTCACCCTTGACGGGCTGGAAAGGCCTGGAGCCCCCGCAGGTCCCTCGCGGGCCACCTGGCCAACGCTCTCATTTCACTGAGGGACACGGAGTCTCTGACTGTATCAGGGTGTCTGTCACCTCCCGTCGGAACGCCACAGAGGTGGCTGGGCCACCGCAGACTCCTCACCATGAGGGCTCACTGACTTCCCCGACCTCAGCCAAGGGGCTCCTGAACGCGTGTGGCTCAGCCCCTGTCACCTGGACTGCAGGGACCCCACAGCTGAGCGCAGCCCCTCCCACCGCCCTCTCCTGTCCCTTTGGCGCAAGCATGCGCGACTGCTGGGTGCCGGACAGACAGCCGGCCAGGCACGGGTGCGCCTCCCAGGCCTCTCGTCCCCTGGGGGCCCTCTCACCCTGGAGGGGACTTCACCCACAGACCCAAGCCTGGCATGTGGGCCCCTCGCGTGCTGGGCTGTTCCAGGGCCCCGCCCGGCTGGCTGGCTCCCCCCTTCAGTGGCTGGTGCTGCAGGGTGGGGGGCGTGGAGGTCACCCCCAGCTGGGGCAGGCGGGCCCGTGTCCCCGGGGAGTCTGTGGCCTCCAGACACACGTGGCCAGGCAGCTGTCCTGACCCTCCGAGGACTCCCCTCATTGTGTGGCTGGAAACCCCCCTGGGAGGGGCCGGGCCACAGGTCACCAACACGGAATGATGCGTGTCACTTCTGGCTGGTCTTGGCCTAGGAGGGGGCCTGGCCCCCATGGACAGCACCCCCGTCTCTGCACAGACTGAGGGGACGGAGGCTCGAACCAACGCCCGAGCTCTGGGCAGGGTGGCGAGGGAACTCAGAGCCCCGTGGACCTGGTGGGGGACAGTCCTGGTGGGAGGTCGGCCCAGCTGATGGAGGGCCAAGCGCCAGAGCAGGAAGCCGGACGGGAAGGGCCTCTGACGCACCTGTCACGCCTGGGAACGGGCACAGGGACTGGAAGGGGCGTCTCGACCGGAGACAGACAAGAACCGCACGTCTCTGGGGGGCCCGGCTGCCGCTGCCCAGCAGTCCCCGCGTCGCTGCCCTCCCCACACCCGCCTCGGGGGGCACGGGTTCCGTACCCGCTCGGGACGCCTCAGGAGGCTCCCACCCGTGGCCGTGGCTCCCCTCGACCCCGAGCGCGGGTGCCGTCTCGCGCCCACAACCCGGGGTGCGGCCAGCGCCCACTCTGTAGACGCCCCGCCTGCTGCTTCGCCGTCGGGGAAGGGGAGATGTCAGAGCCGACAGCACATGATTTTATTTTAGTGTCAACAGACGCTGCTAGACTCTGTTCCAGACCTCGCGCCCGCCGGCGGGGCACGGGGGTGCCCGTCTCCCCACATGCACACCAGCACTGGGTCTCCCCATCTGCTTACATTTTGACGTCAGTGTGCAACCCTCCCCCCCGCCCCCCGGCCACTGCTGAGGGTGGGCATCTTCCCACAGGAGGCTGTTGGCCGAAGCTGGTGTTCTACTGGAAGAAGCCTCCGGGGCCTGGTTCCGGGCCCAGCCTGCAGGGGCTGTCCCGGCCGTGAGGATGCGGGCCGCGGCCTTCCCGGGGCCCCGGCTCGGGGGGCTCTGCCCTCGGGCTCCCCGCAGGAGCTCGGCAGCCCCGACCCAGCGGCTGCCCGGTCTCCTCGCTCGTGGGGTCCGGGGACTCCCTGGCAGGCCCGCCCCCCTCCGCCGGGAATGGGGGCGGTGGCGCTCAGCGTCAACTGACGCTTTCATGATGGGTTTATCTTTGAGACCCCAGACAAAACAGGGCTTGTGTGGTTTGGCTGAAGAGCCAGCACCTCAGGACCTCGCCGTCCACTAAGACGGCTCCTCAGGAAAGAAAAAATACACTAACCTTAAAATAACCAGTTCCCAGAATAGCAGCTAATGAAGGCTTCTGAAGGGGGCCCTTTGATCAGCCAGGGCCCACGCCTTTGCCTATTTACGGCCGTGTCACTCAAAGAACACCAGCACCGAGCGCGGTGTCGGGGGAGGGCCGGAGGAAGGGGGGGCCCGGATGGCGGTGTGGGGGGCGCAGGGCTGCCCTTGGAGCCCCCCACCCCCGCCCGACTTCCCGAGGTGGCCACCCGGAGCCGGTGGTGAGGGGCTCGACGGAGCCAAGGGAGCCCGGCGCCCTGCGAACCGCCTGGAAACGCTGCCCCCGACGGAGTCCTGGGCGCAGGAGTGGGGGCGGCCTGGCCTGCGGAGACAGACTCGCAGAAGGACTGGACTCCCAGGCAGGCGGGGGGCAGAGAGTGTGGGTCATGGGCTCTGGGGGCTCGAGGGAGGAATCCGGGGAAGATTCCAGGAGCTGAGGTGGGGTCTGTAAAGATCAGCCCCTGCTGGGGATGTCGCACCTCAGGCGAAGCTGCTCTCCTGCCCTCTGCCCCGCGTCTGCCCCGCGCCTGCCCCGCGTCAGGCACCCTCTCCACACGGGTGTCGCCCGGGCACCGCCCTGGGTCCAGGGGGGACCACGCCAGAGCAGCCTTGCCCAGTAACCCTTCGTCAGCCCCAGTTGGTGGTAGAGAACTTGAATGTGGCTCATGAAACGAGGGAAGTGAATTTTAATTTGACTTAAATTGAACACATTCACCTTTAAGTTTAAATACAGGCTCCCAGTTCAGTTTTTGGAAAACTTTAACTATGTTTAGAATGACTTAGGTAGGACACTCAATCTTCCTTTTAACTGTACATTTTATGTCCAAACGCAGACCAGGTAGTTCTTACGGAAACACAGCATCTGAATCGAGACGCATTGAAAAGGTAAAACATACACTAGCTTTTGAAGAATATTCATCATCCCCATAATTTTTTTATATTTATTATTTACTGAAGTGATAATATTTTCAATCTATTGGGTTAAATGAAAAAATTATTACAATGAATTTAATCTATTGCTTTTTATCTCTTAAAACATGGCGATTAGAGGGGCGCCTGGGTGGCTCAGTGGGTGAAGCGTCCGACTTCGGCTCGGGTCATGATCTCGCGGTTTGTGGGTTCGAGCCCCATGTCGGGCTCTGTGCTGACAGCTCAGAGCCCGGAGCCTGCTTTGGTTTCCGTGTCTCCCTCTCTCTCTGCCCCTTCCATGCTTGCACTCTCTGTCTCTTAAAAATGAATAAATGTTAAAAAAATTTTTTAAATATGGCTATTAGAAAAATTTAGGTTATATCTGTGGACCCTGATCTGACTTCTATTGGCCAACACTGGCCTAGGTGGGGGTCAGAGACGTCCCTGTAAGGGGGCAGACGGTGACTGTCGCAAGTGTTGTGGATCACATTCTATCTCTATCTTCTGTTTTAAAAATTGCTACTTATTTGTTATTACTATTGTTTTAAATGTGAAAATAAGACAGTGCTGAGATTTGGAGATTGCACCAGGCCGAGGGGTCCCTGGACGAATGAGTGGGGTCTCCTTCCCCTCTGAGTGGTAGAGAGACAGCAGGAGTGAGTCCCTCTCCATCCAGCCTGCTGAAGGCAAGTGGCCCCAACCCAGACCCCCGGGAGCTGCAGCAGGAGACCCGCTTATGACTGAGACCCCGGGGTCCGGCACGAACTGGACTCGTCCCTGCTGCCCAGTAGCTCCCAGTGTCACGGGGGAACGGAAATTGGCAGGGTCGGGAGCCAGTGGGGGGGCTGGGACACAGCGGGCACGAGGCCCAGGCTTCCCAGGAAAATCCCATCTTTAAAATCCTGATGCCGCGCCCTGTCCGGGGACCGGCGCTTGCCTGGTCTCGGGCTGGAGTGCGACTCGTTGGCGTTAGGAGCTCGCCAGGAGGGAGGGAGGTCAGAGGCCGAGGGCACACACAGCAGGACCCGCGGAGGTAAGAGTGCGGCATCCGATGAGCCGAGCGAGCCTGAGCGCCAGTGGTGGTGGGTGGCGTCCAGGCCCGGGCCGGCCCCGGGGGGAGTCGTGCGGCACGGCCCCACCCGCAGGCTCTCAGGGATTCCACGTCCGGCGTGAGGGTCAGTGGGACGTAACCCACTTCCCCCAAATGACTGTCAAGAAGGCTGCCTTGCTGTGACGGGGCGGGGTGACGTCTGCTGAGAAATCACATCTACGCTCAGCTCCGAAGCCCGCATGCACGCCGCCTGGGAGGGCCGGACGCCGCCGAGGCTGGAAGTCAGAGCCAGGACGGTGGCAGCAGAGCGACCGTGGACTGTCCCTGAGACCCTCAACCCCACCAGGCCTCCAGATTCCCACTGATCAATGTTACGCTGCAGAAGCTTAAGATTTAAGAAAAGAAAACCCTCAAAGGGAATGAGGTACCATGAATAAGAACCAGCAAGGAAAACAGTGAAGAAGACTGGAGAGATCGATTCGCAAAGATTTTAGAGACCAGAATCAAGAGAAACTGAATATAGCCCAGCCATGTTCGACACACTTCGAGATTCTTTAAAGTTAAAATATTCAAGCGAAGAGAAAGATACTATAAAAATGATCAAGTATGAATAAGATCCACATAGAATTTTCATAAATAGAAAAATAATTGAAAAATTATTGGAAAGACTCACTGGAAAGGTTTAACAGCAGATTAGACACAGTTGAAGAAATAATTAGTGAATTGGAGGGTGGATCAGAAGACATTATCCAGAATATAGTATAGAGAAACAATCGGATTTTATTCATCTATTTACTTATTTTATTTTTTTTATGTTTATTTTTGAGACAGAGAGCAAGCGGGGGAGGGGCAGAGCGAGAGAGGGAGACACAGAATCAGAAACAGGCTCCAGGCTCTGAGCTGTCAGCACAGAGCCCGACGCGGGGCTGGAACCCACCAACCGTGAGATCACGACCTGAGCCGAAGTCGGACACTTAGCCGACGGAGCCCCCAGGCGCCCTGAAACGATCTGATTTTAGAACAACGGAGATTAAGAACCGTGGCGGGGAGGGAGATGGTCTGCCACGTGTCGAATGAGATGTGAAGAGGTGATGACTGAGAGTCTTCCAGGACTGACACCAGACACCAGACGAAGGACACTCACTGAATCCCAAGACGGACAAAGACAAGAAGCTCCGTGGAGACCCTGCGCCGAGGAGGCAGAACTCGGGAGCCGGCGCGGCGGTCTGTGGAGAGGCCCGAGAAACAGACACACTGACATCGAAGGAGCAGGATCCTGTCTTCCCCTCGTTCTCAAGACGAACAGCAGAAGAAGTCAAAGAGAGCTGGGTAATATTCTCAGTGTGCGGAGAGAAAACCACTTTGGTAACGTAGGGCCTAGAGTTTTCTTCCCGGTGGAAATATTGTTTAAGAACAACAGGAAAAGAAGTCATTAAAAGATAAAATAAAATCTGAGAGATTCTGATTTTCACTGAAGGAAATTCTAATAAATACGTCAAACGGTAAAAAGTGATCCCAGGTGTAAGATCTGAGATGAAAAATAAATGATGAATGACAGAGACAGACGGGTGGGTAAATTGAAACATATTGATTTTAGAAAACACTCCTATTCGTGAGTCAATGGGTTAAACAATACACATGACTGAACTAAAATATACAACAAAGAATAGGAATCAGGAGGAGAATCACTGAATGCAAAGTGTCCTCAGGTCCTTCCTTTCTACAGATGTGGTAAAAGTAGCGATCAGTTCCGCTATATATATCCATTTAAAACATTCTGGGTTAACATCTACAAGAATCACAATAGAATATATAACTTCAACACCAATAAAAGGAAAAGCAGAATGAGGAACGACCATCAATCCAATGAAAGGAGCAAAAAAAAAAAACCATGAAAAGTGGAGTAAAGTGAACATTAAAAATTTAGTACAAATGGAAAGCACAAAATTCATTGCTGGAACTCAATCCAAATACGTCAGAAATTACATTAAGTATAAATGATTTAAAAAACCCTCAGTTGGGGCACCTGGGTGGCTCAGTCGGTTGAGCATCTGACTTTGGCTCAGATCATGATCTCATGGTTCATGGATTCAAGCCCCACGTTGGGCTCTGTGCTGACAGCTCAGAGCCTGGAACCTGCTTCGGATTCTGTGTCTCCCTCTCTCTCTCTGTCCCTCCACCGCTCACACTCGCTCTCTCTCTCTCTGTCAAAAATAAATAAAAACTTAATTAATTAATTTAAAAAACCCTCAGCCAAAAGGGTGCCCGGGTAGCTCAGTCTGTTGAGCGTCCAACTTTTGACTTTGGCTGGGGTCCTGATCTCATGGTTTGTGAGTCTGCGCACCACAGGGCGCTCTGCACTGACAGTGTGGAGAGAGTTTCTCTCTCCCTCCCCCTCCCCCACTTGTGCTCACTCACTCTTTCTCTCAAAATAAACAAACAAACAAACAAAGAAACCCCCAGCTATTAAGTGTTTACAAAAGGCATTCAAAATGTGGATATAGGATTAAAAAGAAAAGAATTTAAAAACCAGACACCAAAATTAGAAAAAGTCACAAGAAAACTACAGATCAATATGCTTTATGAATACAGATACATTCTTCACAAAATGTAACAGACTAAATACGGGAACATACAAAAGAGATTATGAACCATGTCCAAGTGGGAAATGCAAAGTTGGTTCAGGACCCCAAAACTGATTCATATATGATACCGTATTAATAGCGTGAGGGATAAAAACCACGCGACCATCTCAGAAGACGCAGAACGGGCGTTTGAGGAAATCTGACCTCACTCATGATGAGCGCTCTGAATACACTAGGAATAGAAGGGAAAACCCTCAGCAGGATAAAGGGCATCTGTGGACAACGTGCAGCTAACATCACACCGAAAGGTGAACAACCGAATGCTGTACTTGAAACATTGTATCTGCCTACGTCCCCCAACGTTTCACTGGAAGTTCGAATGAGTGTAAATAGGCAAAAAGAGAAATTAAAGGCATCCAGATTGGAAGGAAGTAAAACTGTCTTTATTCCTGGGGCAGGATCCTATATGTAGAAAACCTCAAGGAATCAACAAGAATAACAATTTACTAAAGTTAATAACAACAAAATCACTGTTTATAAGCTTGATATAAAAAGTTAAGGGCATTTTTTTAATATTCTTGTCATACACAATTAAAAAACAAAATGAAGGAAACAATTCCATTAATGATACCACCAAAAATAATAAAATATTTGGGAGTAAATTTAGCAGAAGATGTGTAAGAATTGTACACCAAGAACGGTATCTCTGGAATAAGCAAGAGTAGAGCAAGTGAACGGAAGGCTATACCATGTTCATGAATTAGGAGACTCTATTGTTAAGACGTCAGTTTTTCCCAGATGGATCCAGAGATTCAACAATCCCTGTCAAAAATCCCAGCAGGCTTTCCTTCTTTCTTTCATTCTCTTCGTAGAAACTGACAAGCTGGTTCTAAAATTTGCAGAAAAATTCACAGAGCTTAGAATGGACAAAACAATTTGAGACGGAAGAAAAAACTTGGAGGCCTTACACTATCTCGTTTCAAAACATACTGCAAAGCTACAATAATCAAGACAGTGGGATGTGGCTTTAGGGACAGGCATACAGACCAGGAGAACAGGATTGAGAATCCCGAAATAAACCCATACATTTATGCTCAATTGATTCCTGGCAATATAATTTCTGTATTACAACACAACAGGGAAAAATAGTCTTTTCAACAAAAGATGCCGAGGCAGTTCGATATCTATAAAGAAAAAAAAGAAATAAAAAAAGGAACTTGGACTTGATCTCACACCACACCCCCAAATTAACTGAAAATAAGTTACAGCCCTAAATGTAACAGTAAAACCCACACAACCTCTAGAAGAAAACAGAAGACGATGTTCATGGCCGATACAACACTGAAATCATGAGCTCTACAAGAACCATCCTGAGGACTTCGTTAAAACCTAAAACTGTTGTTTTAAAAGAAATGGTTTAAAAAGCCACGAAAGGGGAGAGACTGTCTGTAAGTCACACATCTCACAGAGTACTTGTTCCAGGGCACACACACCGCTCCTACGACTCAAGAACAGAACACATCGCTTAGTCAGAGAACAGGCCGGAGGTTGGATCCGCATTTCACCGAAGACGACCATGAATGTCCAAGAGGCACATGCGAGGTTCCTCGGCGTCACTGGTGATCAGGGAAATGCAAGTCAAACCCACAATGAGATACAACGACCCGCTCGCTAAAATGAGAAAGGCCAGCCCTATCACGCATCTGGAGGGATACAGAGAAAGGGGGACCTTGGGACATCACTGGTGGGAAATCCAAATGGTACAGACCCCTTCGGGAAACACGTTAGACACGTTTTAGGTTGAAAAGAAACTTACTGTAAAAGCCGTCAATTCCACACTTAGGAGGCTAGCCACGGGGAAGGACAGCGTACGTCCATCAGAAGTCGTACAGGTGACAGTTCACAGCAGCAGTACCTACAGCCCCAAACTGGAATCCCTTCAGATGCCCACCAGCTGGCAAAAGGATAAACAAACGTGGTCCATCCAAGCACCACGACAAAGGAAAACCTCGGGGACATCGCATTATGTGAAAAAAGCTACACCCAGAACCCCCCATGTTGGATGGCTCCACTCACATGAGACACTTACAAAAGGCAGATTTCTAGCTATATAGAAACTCCAGGAAACAAAGACAGAAAGCAGATCAGTTTCTGACTGTGGTTGGGGGTGGAGCTGGCAATGACTGCAAATGGAATTGGGAGAATCTGGGAGATGTTTACCATGTCCTCAAGCTTAGTTTTTTTTTTTTAAAGGAAATCTTTAAAAATTTTTTTTATTATTAATTTTTGACAGAGGGAGGGAGGGAGGGAGGGAGAGAATGAACGGGGGAGGGGCGGAGTGAGAGGAGACAGAGGCTTCAAACCAGGCTCTCTACTGAGAGCAGAGACCCGAATGTGGGGCTCGAACCCACGCACCACAAGAGCACGACCTGAGCCAAAGCTGGAGGCTTAACTGACTGAGCCCCCAGGTGCCCCTCAAGCTTAGTTTTGACAACGGCTGCACATTGAACAAGAAATTTACTAAACTTTCTCATACACCTACGTTGCATGAACTTCACGGCAGGCAAAGTACACCTTAATAAAGCTTGGAAAAAAAGAGGCGGAACAAAAGTCGCTCTGCCTGGCGACGCTAGTGCCCTCTGAGCGAGCAGAACCCTCCTCGGCATGAAGAGGAGGCTGTGCGGGCATGGAACGCCGACCCGGCCGCGACCGTGCAAGGAGGCTGTGCGGGCATGGGACGCCGACCCGGCCGCGACCGTGCAAAGGCCGAATGTACGCATCTGATCCGAAGATCTGAAAACATGTAAAGCAAAAACTGACAGAAATGTAGGGAAAACTAAACAAATTCCCTACGACGGCTGGAATTTTGATGTATTTCTCAGGAGTGATGGATGGAGGAGATAACAGCACCCCAGGGAGGAGACAGACTGCAAGGGGACGATTGGCACGCTCGTCCCAACGGACGCAAACTCAACACGGCGCCCGGCAGTCGGGACACACGCGGTGTTCGCCTGCGGAAGTCCCGTCACACAAACGGGCCGCGCGAGGGGCCGCAGGACACGTCTCACAGTATTTCAGAGGACTGAGGTCACACCCTCACTTTCTCTCACAAGTGAGCAATTAGAACGTTCCCACAATCCTACCAATGACAAAGGTCACGCTGTAAATAGCTGCCGGGGCAGCGAAGGGGTCATCGTGGAGATTAAGAAAACATATAAGGGAACGGACATTCAGTTCACATGCTATATATCAAAACTGGCTCATGCGCCTGAAGCAGTCTTCAGAGCAAAGTGCATGAGCTTCGGTTCACATCTTAGAAATCCCGGAAGGTCTGAAAATTAACAATCGTCCACCTTAGAAGAAAATGAGGGAACAGAAGGAAGAAAATGAAGAGAAGGAAAGGAAACGAAATGAAATCTAAAATAGGATTAACAAGCCAAACTTTAAACATTTTTTTCATTAATATTAATGAACTTAATATCGACGAGTAGGTGGCAGGCTCCACCAATGGGGAAAAAAGCGAAGGCGCAAGTAAACAGTGCTGGCCATCAAGAAAGGTGCCTCGTGACGGGGGACACGGCCGCGAGGACGGTGAAGCCGGGGCGCTTTACGTCGGTCAAGCTTCCGACTCGTGATTTCAGCTCAGGTTCGCGAATTCGAGCCCCATGTCGGGCTCTGTGCTGACAGCATGGAACCTGCTTGGGGTTCTCTCTCTCCCCCACACTCCCTCTCTCTCTGCCTCTCCCCCACTCTCTCTCTCCCTCTCTCTCTTTCTCTCTCTTTCTCTCAAAATAAATAAAGAAACATTAAAAAAAATAAAACGAGAATGCCTGTAAATTGGAAAACTGAGAAGAAGGGTACAAATTTCTAGAATGTTCAGCGCAACAAAACTGACACAGGGAGAGATAGAGAGCCGGCATCCCACAGCCGTCGAGGCCACTGACTTGGAGCGGAAGTCCTCCCGCGAAGAGAGCACCAGGCCTAGACGGCTTTACCTTTAAATGTCACCAAACATACAAGGGAGGAAAAAAGCCCTAGTTCTATATAGAATATTCTAGAATACAGGAAAAGAGGGAAGACCTCTCAGCCCACCCAGGGAGGCTCACGCAATTTTGTCACCCAAACCTGGAGAAGACAGCGTACGAAAAGGGGAATTAGGTGGGGTACGTATCTCACACAGAGACGTGAACACAAGAATCCTGCAGAAAACGCTAGCGAGCGGGTGTCAGCAGCGTCTGGGAAATGACGCACAATGTGGAGGGCTGGGGGGTGGCGGGGCGAGCCTGGAGACCAAACGGCCCGCCAGACAGTCACCTAGCGGGAGAGGACGAACACCTGGACCCCGCAGGGAGGCCTCGGCGGCAGCAGGTGAGCAGAGAGAGGCCGCCGGGAGGACGGGGCCAGCTGGCGGCAGGGGGATTAGGCCAGAGCACGGGCAGCGGTGTCTGGTGCAGACGTCAAGGCCTGGAGAGCCGGGCTTATCTGATCCGCGGGAGGGCCAGGGCGGCTGTGGCGGGGGCCTCCCGGGCCGGGGGGGCTTCGTGTCTGGGAGAAAGGTGCGCCTGACCAGGGCTCTAGGACGGGAGGCGGGGGAAGGAGGCTCAGGTGGTGGGGGGCCCCTTCCCACCCACACCCTGCGAATCGGGCCTGCAAACCCAGGCCCTCCGGGCTTTAAGCCATGAACATTTCCGGCGAAAACAGACAAGAACGGAATCCTCCCGGCCCCAGCCCACTGTGCTCCTCATATCAGCAAAAGCAGTATGAGCTGAGCTTGCAAAATAAACAGGGCTCAACATAAACAGTGCGGCAGGTCCTGCAGACCGAGCTAAGAATACACGCGGCGAGGAAGGTTGGAGAAGCCTCCCCGTGGGGTCCCCGGGGGGCTCAGGCGAGGCCTGTCTTCTGAGCAGCCGCGGAGGGGCCGGGGGCCGGGGGCCGGGGGCCGGGCAGGGCCCCTCTGTCTGAGTCTGTGCCGTTCCCCTGGGCAGCTCGGCCTCTGGACCTTGCTCGCCCCTCACTCCTCACCCCTGCCTGCCCCCCGCTTGGCCCTCCACGCTCACAGCTGGCCTCTGGTCCAACAGACCCGTCACAGTTTGTGCCCACGAAGCACCTGGTGTCCTCTGTCTCGGCACCTCAGCTCCCGCCCCCTCCGCGGCCTCCGCTGGGTCCGGCTCTCCAGCCAACCGGCCGGGTGACCCTGGGCCACGGCTCAACCTCTCCGGGCCTCAGTTTCCCCCTCTAAGAAAGGACTGGCCTGGGGAAGCACAAGTCCTCTCCAGAATGAAGACGGCCTGAGGCAGCAGAAGCACACGGGGCGGTTCACACGGCCTCCTCTCACGAGGAGAGAGCGGCCCGTGGGGAGCCGGTTCCCGGCTGTGCGGGGAAGCCCATGGGGGCACAGGCCGTGGGGCGGGAATGCCCAGCAGCCGGGGACAGGACCGGGCTGCAAGGCACCCAGGAACAGGCGGGTGGGGGCCCTGAGTGGGGGGACGCCCCCACTGTCATGCTCCAGGGCCCCGGCGAGCGTCAAGGGCAGGGGCCCTGCGGTCCCGTGTGGCTCCCTGGCCTGGACAGAAGGAAACGGAGCCCCCCGGACCAGCTGAGTTAGCCTTCCCTGCAAGTGGACACGCCAGACCCTGGTCCTCGGAACTGATCTGTTCCCGGGAACGGGTGGGGGGGGCAGCCGCTGTGCAGCCCAGGTGCCCCACCCCCTCCTCTTCAAGCCGCCCGCCTGGGACTGGGGCCCCCGCACTGGGTTAGGATGGGGTTAGGGGAGGCCCAGGGGCCGTGGCCGGCTTGCTGCTGGGCCTCCGAGGGCCGGCGGCTGTTGGATTTCCTGCCCCAGTTCCCCGCAGTCAGCAGGGCTGCTCGGGGTTGCTTATGGTCCCGATGGGCCCCGTGATAACTGTGATAATGTGGGGCCCGGGACGTGCCGCTGTGCCCTCTGGACCTGGCGAGGCCCTTTCCCAGGGCCTGTCTCCGAGGGGGCAGGGCCGGCAGGGGGGAGGGCCGGGGCAGGCCGGGCAGCCCATCCCGGCAGCGCCTTGAGGCAGGACAGTGGGGACTGAGATGGGCCAGGGGCACGGGCCTGCTCAGTGCCTTGGGGACCCGAGCAGATGAGACCCCTCCCAGCCTGAGCCACTGCCCCACTGCCCCATGGCGGGCGGGGCTGGAGACAGCACAGAACCGGGTCCTTAATCACTGTGCAAGTGGACGTCCCACAGTCCTTGCCACCCGGCCACAGCCCCTCTCCTGCGTGCCGAGGCCATTGGGGGCTTTGTTCCCAAACCTTGTCCCCAGGGATCAGGGACTCCGGAAAACACTTCCCTTTGGTGTTCGGGTCTGAAGAAATGTGGGCACGTAATTCCGTATCCCTGAGGCCAGCACCGGCCCCGCCTCGGCCCACCACACTGACCTGGGCCAACCAAGGCTCTGCGTCCTGGTTCTCAGACTCCCATGGGCCGCTGGACGTCAGTGCCCCAGCCTGGGGAGGGGGTACAGCTCCCGGAGACCCCGTCTCCTACCCACAGTCACTCCCAGGGGACACCAGGTTCTATGTGAGTTTAAAGAGGTGGCCTGTCCCGAGAAGCGGTGGGCAGAGCTGTATGAGGCCTGAGAACGGCAGGGCAGGGGCTGGAGGCGAGGCGAGCACGTCTGGAGCTGGCGGAACAGGGGCCACTCCCAGGGCGTCCGGTGGGGGGGCCAGGAAGGCTCGTGCGCCTTCGGCCTCCATGATTCTGTCAGCAGTGCAGGCCGGGGTGGCAGGGTTGGGTGCGGCGGTGCGGGGAGGGGCGAGCTGGGTGCGGCGGTGCGGGGAGGGGCGAGCTGGGTGCGGCGGTGCGAGGGGCGAGCTGGGTCTGTGGCCTGCTCTAGCTCTGCCTTCTTGATGTCTAGAAGCCCCCCGACAGGTGCCTGGCTGGCTGTACCGAGTGTGGCCACCAGCTGCTTCTAGAAGGGTCTGCCAGCCTGAGCCCCTGGCCCCAAGCACAAAGAAAAGCAAGTGCCAAGGACACACCTGCTCAGTGCAGCAGGGAAGCCCGGGCCCCCTGGGCCCTGACACCTGCCGCCTGGCGGTGTGACCTCCCCTGGCCCCATCCTGCCGGGCAGGGACATCTACCACCGGGCCATCTGAGAGCACAGGCCAGGTATCAGCCTGCCTCGGGCTGCAGGCCCTCAGGCGGGGGCAGGGGTGCCTGCTGGCCAGGCCCCAAACCAGGGCCCCGTGGGCACCTGGACGGTGCCCCCCGCCCCACCTGGTCCCACACCACATCACGGCCCCGCTGGCAGCCCTGGCCAAGGCGGAGGGTGCAGGCTGGGGTGGGAACCCGGAGCGGCGCCCCCGCCCGCCCCCTCAGCTGCAGGGGGATGGAAACGGGCCAGAGCCCGGCGTTGCCAGGGAAACCGAGCAGCAGACACAGACCCTGCCCAACCGAAATTCCTCTATTTTTAGCCTCCCAGCTACTTTCAGATAAAGCCCGTGTAGACGGACGAGCTGTCGGGCAAGATAACAGCCCGCTCCAGACCACAGAGACTCCACAGGGTGGGCCTGCGCCTGAGAAAGGCCCGCCCACTGCTCAGAGCCCCCTCGGCCCCCAGGACACCCCGGCGAGAGGCCCACAGCCTGCTGGGGCGGCGGCATCCTGGTGGCCGAGGGGCCGGGCCTGGGGCCGAGGGAGCTCGGGTTTGCGGCGCAGAATCAGAACCCCAGGCCCGGTGTCCCACCTGGACGCCCAGCAGGGCCTTGGCCGGCCCGCCACCATCTCTGTCAGAACCCTACAGCGGGGGTCTCTGAGCACACAGGCCCTCCCCCTGTCCACGCACGACGATGCACCTCTGTACCCCCATCAGCACCTCTGACGCGCACACGGGTGGGCAGAGACGGTGCTGCCCGGGCCTGGGGGCACCGGCTGCCATGGGTCAGTAAAGACGCCCCCGGTGCCGTGGGAACTGCACGGGGCACAGGACCAGGAGGCAGGGAGGCCCACGGAGCCCTGGTGCCCCCGGAGTCCCACACGCCAGCCCAGGACGGGTGCGGGTGCCGGCCCGGGGCGGTGACCGTCAGAGCCAGCGTGGGGCCGCCCCTCACGCCTACCTTGTCCTCCATCCGGTTGAGGCGGGCTCCGATCGTGTTACTGCCCCGGTCCTTCGTCTTCTCTGTGGGGTAGAGCACACAGTCAGGGGTGCGGGTGGCGCCGGGGCAGGGGCTGGGAGGGCAGGGCGGTGAGGGGGCGGGGCCCACGCCTGCCAGGACATCGCTGGTGGGGGCTCCGGAGGGCTGTGCTGGGCAGGGAGCCCCGTGGCCCGGCGCCTCTTCGGGTCTGTGCCCGCCAGGCACCTCCTCCTCTCGGAAATCGTCGCCATATTTCAAACTTTTTCATTATTCTTACATTCGTTTTGGTTGTGGTGACCTGTCATCAGTGAGGGACTCACCAGGAGCCCGGATGACGGTCCGCACTCACTGGCAACAAAGTTGCTTTGAATAAAGGCAGCACACTGGCTTTGCAGACAGTTGCTCACGGTAGGCCATGACGTGGTGTGAACGTAACTTTCACGTGCACCGGGAAACCCTAACCCTTTGGACCCACTTTATTGCCATATTTGCTTCACTGGCGGTGGTCTGGGACCAAACCTCTACCTTCTGTGCCCCCCGCCCCCTGCCCCCTGCCTCACCCGGGCTGAGGGAGGGCCTGTGGCTCAGCTCCCCTGCCATCTGACTCCCGTGTGAGCCACAGCTCCCACTTGAACTTGGGCTAGGCCGGTCCCAAGGAACTGGGCTGGCCTGGTCCTTCCTGGCGTGGCGGTGGCCCCACTCCGGAGGACACGGGGAGTCACAGCCGGAGGACTGCATCCCTCTCACTGCTGCTGACGGTCCCTCGGGCCCTGGGCTGGCCGCTCACCCCGAAGACCCCCTTCTCCATACCACTGATGTTCCTACACCCAGATCTTTGATGGCCTAGAAGGGCCAGCCGTTTGAAGGGGTCCACGCGGCGGCCTGCCCTAACTGAAAACGCCCGGGCAGAGTGTGTGCCGAGGCACGCGGCTCAGGGTGGGTCCACTGGGGCCCTGTGTTGAGTGTCCCGGACCTGCAAGGCCCGGGGGCCCCGTTCCGGGGGGGAGAGGCAGGTGAGGGCGCTGGCCACCCTGCCCAGGGTGTCTGGATGCGGAAACCCACCTGAGACAGAGATGAAGAGGGAGGGCTTCCCGATGGACTGGTCAAGCCTGGGGGGGAGACAGACGGAGATCAGCTCATGCGTGGCCTGGGCACCACACGTGCACTCAGCCTGCTGGCGGGGGTGGGACTCCCACCCCTCCTGGGGGCACCCGCAAACCTGCTGGGGGCTTTCCAGGCCCAGAGGCTGTCCTACTACGGTGGGGGTGCACAGGGCGTACAGAGGTGGGGAACGGTGGCTGGGCAGTCCCTTACACGACCCCCCTGGGCAGCGCAGGGCCTTAGGACGGCCCAGTGTCCCGTCATGGCCTTGCCCACCGTCCCCAGGCCCGCTCCGAGGGGGAGGGCCCTGCCCGCCGGCCTCCCCGCCCTGCAGGCTCCGCGGCGCCCACCTCCTCTGCAGCTCCTTGATGCGCACCATGAGGTTGAGGTGGCCCTGGGAGTACTGCTCGATGACGTCCCGCACGTCGTATGGCTTCCGCGCTTGCTGCGGGCAGAGAGACGCGTCACCGGCCGGCTCAGCGCACGGCCAGCCGCCTGCCTCCGGGGGCCCCGTGGGGCCGTAAGGAGGTGGCCCGGCCGCTGCAGGCTCGGTCGCCAGGGCTGGGTGATCCCGGGCCGGCCGCTTGGCCTCTCTGGGCCTTAGCTTCCTGCCCGCTCACTGCGGGGACGGCCGCTCTCCCTTTCCAGGGCGCCAGCCTCTGCTCCTAGAAGGAGCTGGTCCGGCTGATGGGCCGGGAGGAGCACGGCTCCGGGCAGCCACTGCCCCCCAGCCCCGAGCTGGGCCTGGACACGCTCGCCGGCAGGTGAGTAGCCTCCACGGGCAGGTGGAGGTGGCCTCAGGTCACAGCCTCAGCCTGCCACTCCTGCTCCGAGGCCGCCGGCGCAGAGGGGATGCTCACACAGCAGGCCTGGGGCCACATGGAGCAGGGCAGCCAAACCCCAGGCACCCGGGCGTGGCGCCGGCTCTGAGCCCGTAAATGCACTCGGGGCTCAGGTGAAGTTACCAGAAACCACAACAGAGAGAAAGAGGCTTCTTATGATGTCAGCAAAACCTCAAGCCACATTTATGGCCCCGTTCCCAGGAGCCCGTGGGCCAGGGTCTCCCCCAGGTAGCGGAGGGCCCCGGAAGCCCTTCACCCACACAAGCCAGCCAGAGCCGCGTGGGGACACAGAAGCCTCCACCCAAGGGGCCGCGGGACACCAGGTCAGCTTGGGCTCAGGGTCCTCGTTAGCACTGAAGAGTCCACATTAGCAGTGAGTTTGGGGGTGCTGCCTCTTGCAGAGGGGGGCACAGGCCCGGGCAGCAAAGCAGACAGCTTGGGGCAGCAGGCCAGCCCGGGTCAGAGGCTGAGAAGGGATGAAGTTTGGGTACCCCACTCGGTGTCAGGCCCGGCTCTCAAGCCTGGGGGCTCCTGGGGACGTGTGTCCCCTGTCTACCTAAGGCCTTGCCTCCTTGGGGTGCCCCCTCCCCCCAAAACTGGGCTGCCCTAGTCTGAGGGTGTGGCCACCCTTGATGCCCTAGACAGGGCACCCCCGAGGGCACCTTCAGATCCCTGGGGACCCTCTGACACGCCCCAGGGCCCTGCACTCAACACAGGAAACGCGGCAGTGTCCTTGCAACCAGGAGCCCCGAGGCAGAGGCCTCCCCCCTTCCAGGGACTGGACGCATGATCTACCGGGTGGGGCCTCACAGGGTCCCTGAATCAGGACCCTGAGAATGGGGGGCGGGCGGGATTGCCCTGATCTTCCCCAATCATGGCTGCGTCCCCAACAGCAGGACTGGCCGCCCTGGGGCCCCTGCTGGGCCGCAGAACCCACCCACGTGCAGGCCTGTCGTGAGATCGTAGGGTCGGGCCTGGGATGCGACTGGAGGCTCCCCACCCTGAGCTGAGTGACGGTCGTAAAAACAGCACTGGGGTCCAGGCTTGTGCAATGTCCCCAGATCTTGGGGTTTCCTTCTGTAAAATGGCGGATCCCGACTCCCCACCATCCCTTCTGCAAGACGGGAATGTTAGTATCTGCTCTCCCTCTGTGGGAGCCTGAGCTCTCGGTGTGCGCGGGAGGCGGCCCCGAGGCAGGACGGCCTGCGTGGGCCAAGTCTGCGGGGCACGTGCCCTTGCGGGCATGCCGTGAGGTCGCGCAGGCCGGGGCACTGGCTGGTTTCAAAGTTCAAGGTGGTGCAGGCCTGAGCCGCTTCCTGTGCTGGGCTCCCGGACTGCCGGGAGGTCCTGGGTGGTGCCTGTGGGTGAAACTGGACACCTGGGTGTGTTGGGACCCTCGGTGTGCACCGATGTGCCCCTGGGCAGGCGTGAGAGTGCACTGGAGAGTGTAGGAGCCAGGAGAGGAGGCGGCCATCTGGGCGTGGCTCCGGGGAAGGGCTGGCGAGCAGGACCCCCTCCCCCCACCCAGCCTCACCCCGTTCCCAGCTTAGACCACAGAAGGGTCGGGCTCACCTGGAATTTCTTCTTGGCCACGAAGTACTGCATACGGCGGATGACCTTGATGGTGGCCCGATGGTGCTCCCGCAGCCTGTGGCAGAGAAGGGAGCAGGGGCGTGAGCGGCCCCAGCCCGGGACGTCGTCCTGGGCCCCGCGGGCTCGGAGCCTCCGCGCCCCCTGCTGCGTGCGTGCGGGGCCCTTCCCGAAACACGGAGGAGGCACGATCCCGTGCGATGGAGGGCGTCAAGGCTCCATCCCGTCAGGGAGGAGGGCAGGCCGGTGACCCCAGAGGACCCTTGTCTGTGGCCTGGACATGGCGTGGGAGTCAGGGTCCTGGTCACAGCAGCACCACAGAAGCTTCTTCCCCCGCCCCTCCCCTGGGCCTTCGGGCTCCTCACCAGTATCTGGGGGGGGGGGGGCGGTGCGGGTACCGAGGGTGCCCGAGGGCCCTTTCAGCTGGAACGTTCCGGGCCGCCCCACACGGGCACGCCCTTGGAAGATGTAAGGGCTGCAGGACAAACTAGCCAGAGACGGTCACTGCCTGAGCCACTGTGTCGGGGGGTTGTATCGTCCCCCTGCTAAAGTCCCTTCTAGAAAGAAAGATCCTTCTGGAAACACGGCTGATGTGCATCGAGAGACGTCTGGGGGGAAATACACCCCATGGAAGAAGTGCGGGTCCGGCCACGCAGCCCGCACGTGCGCAGCCTCTGCCCGGAGCACCCCGGGGAGGAAGGCACGGACGCCAGCACAGCGGCGTGCCGGCTTTGGGGTGACGCAGCGACGTGAACCCACCCAACGGGCCGCGTGTGAGGCGCACGCCCGCCTCCTCCGAGCACTCGTGCGTTTGGCGTGTGGCACAGAGTCAGGGCTCGCCGGGCTGGGCAGACAGACGGGGGGGTCCAGGGCCACTGAGCCATCCAGGCTGGAGGGGACGAGCGCCCCCGTCACAGTGTCTCCTTGAAGCACCTGGGGTCAAGCTGCACAGACGGGGAAGGATCCCATGAGGGGAAAAAGCAAAGCAGACACCTTGCAGACTCAGGGTCACTGGGGGGAGGGGCTCAGGGTCACAGGGAGACGGGACCCTGGGGACACCTGGGGCTTTCGGCCGAGACCCCCGGGCCCCAAATCGTCTCCATCTCCCCCGGAGGCACGCGCCTGCCCTGCGCCTCTCCCGCACCGGAGGGAGCCCAACTCGTCTGCAGGGAGACGGAATCATGGGGCCTTTACCTGGCATTTCACACTCAAAAGACGGAAAACCAGGGGTAAAATGGACCACGGAAACAGACCTAGAGGTGAGGGAGATTCGGTGCCTCCAAGACCGGAGGCTCCTCCATCGAGAGAGGGCGGTGCTTTTCCCCGCACGCGAGTCTGGGAGAACTTGACAGTTGCTCTGACAAAGGGAATGCTGGGAAGTCCCGCCGTGTCGAGCCGACGTGCCCCCGGAACACGGGCGGGCGGACCCGGCGGAGCCGGCCGGCCGGAGAGGCCACACGGGGGAGAGCGGACGCGCCCCAGTCAGGAGCCGGCGTCGCCTCGGCCGTCCAGCCGCGGCGGGCCGCCCGATGGCCGCAACCGCACGGACACGCACACGATGCCGGCGGGATGCCCCCCAGCTGAGCGGACCCCAAATTGCTGAGCCACAGAACTGTGAGGAAGAAAATGAGTTGTGGTTTTTTGGTTTAGTTTTTGTTTATTTTTACTTATTTTAAGAGAGAGAGAGCGTGCACAAGTGGGGTGGAAGGGAGAGGGAGGGAGAGAGAGAATCCCACGACGCTGGGATCGCGACCTGAGCTGAAATCGAGGGCCAGACGCTCCGCCAACTGAGCCCCCAGGCGCCCCGAGGCCGTCAGACACATGGCGCTGGTTTGGGGACCAGGCAGTGGACGAAGGCCAGGAGACAGAGGCCGAGGCTCAGATGCTGGGCCTAGAGCCTGAGGCCGCCACTCATCTGATGAGACTCCAACGTGTCCTGCAGGGGTGAGCGAAGCTTGGGCTTCGAGGAGCCTGCAGGGGGAGGGCCTGGGGACAGCCTGGTGTGGGCCGGAGACGGGAAAGTTCTCTCGAGCAAGAGGGGAGGCCTCCATGGCGGACGTGGGCCGAGCGTCTGAGCTGCGATCCTGCCACGGCCACCATCATCCCCCCGAGCGCTGCGACCCCGCCGAGGCGTCTGGGCGAGGCTGCCGGGGGGGGGGGGGGGCGAGGGCAGCTCCACGCACCTGCGGCTGCGGAGACCGCCCGGCCCGCCCAGCCGCGCTCCGACGAGCCCCTGGGGGGCAGCCCGAAATGCTGACCCACAGACACACGGGCGAGCGCACGCCTGTGGTTGGCTTCCGAGCTCTCGGACACGGACTCTAAAGGAACCGTGGTGGGGGCGCCTGGGGGCTCCGGCGGTCAAGTGTCCGGCTCCCGATCCCGGCTCAGGTCACGATCTCACCATCTGTGGGCTCGAGCCCCGAGTCAGGTTCTGCCGCTGACAGTGAGGAGCCTGCTTGGGATTCTCTCTCTCTCCCCCTCTCTCTCTCTGCCCCTCCCCTGCTTGTACACACATGCTCGCACTCTGTCTCTCTCTCAGAATAAAGAAATAAACTTAAAAAAAAGTAACCATGACTCATGGGTTCAAGAAGATAGATGGAGAATTTCACCAGAGAAATGTGATCTGCACTAAAAATAACAAAATGGAAATTCTAGAACAGAAAGGACCATGGTGGAAAGTAAGAGTGGAACAGATGAATTTGGTAGCAGAGCGGTCGTGCCAGAACTGGAGGGGTAGGAGGTGGGAGCCGGGAGCACAACAGAATTAAACACACACACAAACATACGGGGAGGGACATAAGTTAAAAGTCCTTATACACGCGGAATCCCAGAAGGAGAGCAGACAAGTGGAGACTCAGTGGCTGAGAATTTTCCAGAAATAATGGAACACATTAGTCCGCAGATTCAAACCGCTCTGTCGATCCCTGGGCTTATCAGAGTAATGTTGCCGGGACACAGGAGCAGGGAAGGTGGGGCTGGGGGCAGTGACGGGGTTCTGATGACCGGCTTTTCAACAGCAAGGACAAAAGTCAGTGACATCTTTAAAGTGCTCCAGGAAGCACTCTAGACCCTTCAAATAGGCCCTTAAAAATGAAGATGAAAGTTGGGGCACCTGGGTGTTAAGCGTCCAACTTCAGCTCAGGTCACGATCTCACGGTTCGTGGGTTCGAGCCCCGTGTCGGGCTCTGTGCTGACAGCTCAGAGCCTGGAGCTGCTTCAGATTCTGTGTCTCCCTCTCTCTGCCCCTCCCTCGCTCATGCTGTCTTTCTCTCTCTCAAAAATAAAGATTCTAAAAAAATTTTAAAAATATGAAGACAAAAGTAAAGCAAGCAAATCCTGTGGGATTCGACTCAGACAAGGTCCCTGGGGGAGTCAGATTTACAAAGCGGACAGCAGGACGGCGGGACCCAGGTGACGCGGCGGCAGTCAGTGGTTAATGGGGGCCGAGATTCCGTGTCGCACAATGAAAACGTCCTGGGGACGACGGAGGGGAGCCTGCGTGACATGCGGATGCGCCCAGGGCCCCGAGCTGCGCACAAAAACGGTTAAGATGCTACATTTTATGTTCTGTATATTTTACTACAAAGAAAGAAAGAAAGAAAGAAAGAAACTGAAACCAGAAGCAAAACCAGGAGACCCACATTGGAAGGATGGTCAGGGGGCCCCTGAGGCAGAGCCAGACGACCCCAGAAGGAAGCACGGGAACACAGGAAGGACACCTAAACCGGCGGATTTATGAGAAAGTTTAAGTTTGTACTGACTCAAATAGTCACGCTTCATGAGGTTTAAACATCACTTGAGACAAAGAGGAATATTTCATAATTTTCAAAAAATGGCCCGTTTGGTAGAAAGATATCAGTCCTAAATCTGCATGCACTTAAAACCGGCACGCACACGCATCCGTACATCCATAGCTGACACGGATGATAAAAACAGCGTAAAAGGCAGAGGGCATTGATGGAGTCACGCGGCTGTGAGCACCTTGTGCGGCCGGGGAACCGGTAACAGTGCTAATCCGAGGCCAACCCTAATGAGTCAAGATGCCAACCACTGATGGAGTAAGGAAAGTGTGTAAATGCAACAAGCTAACAGAGAATAAAAACTAGATATATCAATATTTGATTAATTCAGCAGAAGCAGGAAAGGAGATAAGAAAGAAGTGACAACGGGGAGATGAATGGATGAGTGGAAGGTAGCGGAGAGTGTGGGCTGCAAGGGGACAAAGCATTCCAGTCAAGGGACCAACCCTGGCAGATGGGGCTAAAAATATAAAGACATAGAAAGGATGATGGTTAAAGGATAGAGAAAGATTTATCATGGTATCGCCCAAAGGGACCTGGCGGGGTAAACTGTATCACACAGAGAAAACTTTAAATATAACTAGATATAGAGAGAGATTTCATAATTTAAAAAATCATCACTCTGGTAAGAAGATATCCATTCTAAACCTGCATGCACCTAAAAACACAATCTTAAAATACATAAAGCAAAACTGGCAGAACTAAAAGGTAAAAGAGAACAGGTACAATCATGGGGGGAGATTTGAATTCACCTCTGTCGGCAACTGATAAAAAGCGGTCAAGCCATCACCGGAGAGATGAATCTGGACAGCACACACAGCAACATGACCTCACCAACATGACAGAACGGAAGCTTCCCAGGTGCACACGGGACACGCACCCAAACAGATTACACAAAAGGATTTAAAAGCAATTCTAACCAATTTCAAAAAACTCAATCACACATGTATGTTCTCTGACCACAATGAGATTAAGCTACGGTCAATAAGAAAAAGATAACTAGAAATCCTTAAGTGTCCTAGAAATTAAATGATACAAGGTCAAATGAAAAATCTAGTAAGAATCAGAAAGTATTTTAAATTGAATAATGATAAAGATGCCACATCTCACAGCTAAGTAAGCGGTTGAGGTACCATGAAATAAGTCCTTCGAGAAAAACTGAGGACTTTTAATGTATATATTAGAGCAGAGGGAGGCAGACCTCTGTTTTAAGAAGTTAAAAAAAAAATTAAACCCAAAGAAAGTTAATAGAAAGAGATAACACAGAGTATAACTCAATGAAATAAAAAAAAGAACCTTCCATTAAAAACATCGATAAGGCCAAATTCTGATTCCCTGAAGAAACTAATGAAATTGACAAACGTTTGGCAAGCGTGACGGGGGGATGCGGGGACGCAAATCACCAAGGGATCAAAAATTGAACATCTTCATCGACCTCGGGGAACAGAACCCTACTCAGAGGGTATTATGTACAAAAATGAATCTGATAGCTTAGTTAGGACATATCAATTCCTTAAACATAATATACACAAACAGACGCAAGAAGAAATAAACACCTCAAACTTCCCAATATGAATCACATAGGTTAAATTTGGAATTTTAATGATCTTTGCACAAACTAAACAAACAAGGGGCCCTTGGGTGGCTCAGTCGGTTAAGAGTCTGACTTTGGTTCAGGTCATGATTTTGCCATTCGTGGGTTCAAACCCCGCTTTGGGCTCCATGCTACAGCTCAGAGCCTGGAGCTGCTTCAGTTTCTGTGTCTCCCTCTCTCTCTGCCCCTCCCCTGCTTGCTCTCTGTCTCTCTCTCTCTCTCAAAAATAAATAAACATTAAATATTAAAAAGAAAATAAACAACACTTTAAGTCTAGTTGATTTTACTAGTGGATTCTTCTAAACATTTAAGGAAGAAGTAACACCAGTTTTATATAAAACTTTTGGAGGATTTTTATCGAGCAGCATAGTCTTAGTATCAAAGCCTGACCGGATATCTCCTGGAAGGAAGATCACACACAGGTGCGTCTCTCATAAACGCAGGTGCAAATGTCCTGCTCTTAACAGCAAAGAGCTGAGCCCAACACTATCTATAAAGACGCACGCTAGATGAAGTTTGATCCACTTATCCAAGGTTGTGTTAGCATCTAAAAACCAACCCACAGAATACGCCACAGAATGAGTAAGAATAAATTATATTTATTCCACAATCACAGAATAGCATAAAGACATGCAATCGATTTAAAAGATCAGAGAAACACTTGATAAAACCCATGACCCCTCCATAGTCAGAAACCCAACTGTGAGGAAACCAGGAAGAGAAGGGAGCTGTTACGTGGAGTCAGATACACGCGTGAGACAAGACAAGACTCGGCCGAGTGAAAGCCGCCCCCACGGAGGGACGTTAGACACCTTCCTCCCGGGGGAGGGAGCAAGGCAGGGCCGTCCGCTGTCACCGTTTCTACTTGACATTGTCCTGAAAGTCTCAGCCCATGCGTCAAGGGGAGAAAAAGGAAACGAAAGACAGAATAACAGGATGGAGAAAAAAGTAAAACCATCATTACTTGCAAATGAGGTCATCATAGATGTTAAAAAAAAAAAAGTCTCCAGAATCTTTAGACAAACTATTCTATTGCCAACTGGACTTCGCCAGAGCGCTGGTTTTAAAGACGCTGGGCAGAAGGCAGTGGTGTTTCTACTGCTGGTGACAATCGGAAAGCAAAATAAAGAGATTCCGATTACAGCGGCACCAAACGCCTCGGAATCAATCTATCGGAGATGAGCGAGGTCTCCACCGAGAAGTAACCAAACGTGAGGGAAAAACAGGAAAAGAGCCATGAATTAATTCAGGAAACAAGGTTCACGAGTTAGAAGATACAGAATCTGGAAGGTGCTAATTTTGGGGTACAGATTCAGTGTGACTCCCATCAGTCTCTGAGGGCTTTTATTTGCTAAGGTTTTGGGGGAAATTTCAAGCAGATCCCAAAGTATTTATGGAAAAGCACGAGCAGACGAGACAAGGCCCTCGGGGGATTTACACGGCAGAATTCATGCCTCGGAGTGTGCGGAGGTGTGAACACATACGTGTGACCACCCAGCTGGGGACCGAGGCGCAGTTTCAGCCCAATGGGGGAAAGAATGTTCTTTCCGACAAATGGTCCCGGGACAAAGCGGACAGCCCCGTGAAAAAGCAGGAGTTGTGCTTCGGGCCACTTATAAAAGTGGTTCCGGGGGAGGCCAGACACCTCGCAGGAAGGCGAGGACACCCCGGCGGACACGCAGCCCAGTATGGCCGCCCCCCCTCGGGAACGGCCAAGGCGCGCACACGAGAAGCACTAGTCGTGTAAGACAAGAGACCTGACCACCTGGGCTTCTCTACATGGAGAGACATCAGGAGGAGAATGAACAGACTCTCTACAGGCTGGGGAGGGGTATTTTCTGGTACAAGACTTGTATCCAGAATAGATCAAGAATTCCTACAAATCTGGGGGACCTGGAGGCTCAATCAGTTGGGCATCCGACTTCAGCTCAGGTCATGATCTCACGGTTCGTGGGTTCGAGCCCACGTAGGGCTCTGTGCTGACAGCTCGGAGCCTGGGGCTGCTTCCGATTCTGTGTCTCCCTCTCTCTCTCTGCCCCTTCCCCATTTGTGCTCTGTCTCTCTCTCTCTCTCCCTAAAAATAAATAAACATTAAAAAAACGGAATTCCTACAAATCAATAAGGAAAAGACCACGCGATTATAAAAAATAAATGAAAAGATCTGCACGGAGCCTAATGTGGGTCTCGATCCCCCACCCTGGGACGGTGACCTGAGCCGAAGTCAAGACGTCAACGTTCAACCAGCCGAGCCCCCAGGCGCCCCAGTCGTTGATGCTTGAATGTCCAAGGGGCGTGGCTTCCCCGCCACAATCCCCACTGGGTTGTGAGCTTCATTGTTTTATACTCAGTTGGGGTTTCCTAGGAAGAGCGAAAGGACTTAGGGACCGGCCGCTGGAGAAGCACTTGACCCGGAGCCGCCCGCCCCAGGGACCGCTGCCCCGAGCCCGTGCCTGTGCTCTCCCGTTTATGTCGTTTCACCCAATCGATATGGAGCCCCCACTGGCACAGAGTTTTAATTTTAGTGATTTAGACGTCATTACAGTCCATTATGTTTTCCTGGGTATCACGCTGCCCGGACCCTCCCGGACGGTCGTGGGCCGCTCTGATTCGATTGTTCTGATGGGTGCGGTTACTCTGAGCCCCTCACCCTCGTCCTGCGATGCGCGCGGCCAGCAGCGGCGCTCGACCCCTCCTCTGGCGTGGACCCCGGCCCGCAGCCGCTGCGTCACCGGCTGTGCGAGCCCGGGCCTCGGAGGGGATGCTGCGCCGCCCTTCGAGGCGGTGGTCTGGCCGCAGTGCGGGAGCCCCGGGCCCCACAGCCCCGCCCGCGCGCCGAGCCTCCACCCTCGGGGTGGCCCCGGACGCCTCCTCCGCCAGGGAGGCCTCCGGGCCGCTTCTCCATTTGGCGACTTGGGCCCTGGTCGGAGAGTCAGCTGTAACTGTCGGCGCCTCTGCCTCCCCGGCTGCCAGTTCTTGGTCGGTTTGTGCTGGGAATCTCCACGCAGAAAAGGCTGCCCTGATCCCAGACCCTGGACCGTCCACCTCATAAGGCAAAGGGGACCTCACAGCTGTGATCCCGCACCCGAGGTGGGAGATCTCCCCGGATGCTCCGGGCAGGCCCCAGCAGACGCCGGAGTCCTGAAGGTGGAGAGGCCCCCCAGCCGTGCGCAGAGGCAGCCGCGACCGTGGGGAAAAGGCCGGAGAGAGGGGCGTCCTGGCTGTGAGGGTGGGGGGGCGGGGCGTGGGTGTCCCCACAGCTGGAGGCCAGGCACCGATGGCTTCCCCGCGCCAGGCCCGTCAGCCTGCGTCCGAGCTCGTCCGAGGGACCCAGGGACAATCAGGGTGGGCTTGAGGCCCCTCGGGTTGAGGTAATACGTTGCCGCAAACACCGGAAAATGAATGAAAAACCCCAGCTTGCAAATCGCCTCCCTTCCCTCAGGTCCCTTGAGGCACAGGAGCCCATACCGTATAGAAACACCTCCGACGGTGTTCCTGCTTCCGGGGCTGGTCTAAGACATAGTTTCCGGGGCACCTGGGGGCTCAGTCGGTTAAGCAGCTGACTTCGGCTCAGGTCATGATCTCACGGTTCATGAGTTCGAGCCCCGCGTCAGGCCCTGTGCTGACAGCTCAGAGCCTGGAGCCTGCTTCCGATTCTGTGTCTCCCTCTCTCTCTCTGCCCCTCCCCTGCTCATGCTCTGTCTCTCTGTCTCGCAAAAATAAAATAAATGTTAAAAAAAAAAAAAGCAATTCTTAGTTTAAAAAAAATAAGAAATAGTTCCAGATGCTAGGTTCAAAAGACACTAACTAACCCGTACGATTCTTTTTTTTTTTTAAACGATTTTATTTGAGAGAGAGGAACTCAAGCAGGAGAGCTGCAGAGAGAGAGGGAGAGCGAGGACCCCAGCACAGACGCAGGGCTCGAACTCGTAAACCCTGAGATCACGACCTGAGCTGAAATCAAGAGTCATGTGTTTAAACGACGCAGCCACCCAGGTGCCCCAGCCCCTCCAAAGGGGCTTTAAAGAGCTGTAAGGATCGTATCTGACACGGAGTTCCTAGCCCGGCGCCGTCGGCCCGCCCAGGTCCCCTCACTTGGGTTCCCCTCACTTATCCCCCCACTAAGTGTTGACCCCACACTCCCAAATCAGCCTCACACCAAGCCCTGACGCTTGCCTTTTGTTTTTTTCTTTAATGTTTATTTTTATTTTTGAGAGAGAAGACGCAGAATCGGAAGCAGGCTCCAGGCTCTGAGCTGTTGGCACAGAGCCTGACATGGGGCTCAGACCCGCAGACTGTGAGACCATGACCTGAGCTGAAGTCGGACGCTTCACCGACTGAGCCCCCAGCCGCCCCCTGAGCCGTGTTCTTGAGAAGGCCTTTGTTACTCTCGACTCTGTGCTCTTGCAAGACTCATCATACTAAGTTTTATTAAAAAACAACTGTTAGGGGTTTTTCTGGAATTACAATAAATCTATGGACCAACTAGGAAGAAAGGAATCCACCTCTTTAGAATGTGGAGTACGGTATCTCTCTCCCTTAATGAAAGTCTTACTTGAAACTCTCTAAATAAAGTAAAACTTGGTTCTTAAAAATTTTTTTTAATGTTTTTTATTTATTTTTGAGAGACAGAGAGAGACAGTGTGAACAGGGGAGGGTCAGAGAGAGAGGGAGATAAAAGCCCGACGCGGGGCTCGAACCCACAAACTCTGAGATCATGACCTGAGCCGAAGCTGGGCGCTTAACCGACTGAGCCACCCAGGCGCCCCAAAACTTGGTTCTTTAAAAACCCAACAAAACAGACAAAGCTCTGGCAGGACCAACTGAGACAAGATGCAAATAAAAGTATTATAAAATTAGAAAATACTACAAATCGGGATACAATGGATCATAAGAGAATATTCTCAACAACTATATGCTAACAACTCTGGAAAACCTGGACAGAGTTGGGCACGTTCTTAGAAAAATTCTAACTCTCTGGAACTGACTGAGGAGTGAATAAATGATCTGCATCCGCTTACACCTACTAATGGTATCAAAGCGGTGGTTAAAATCTTCCCTCGAGAACACACCAGGTACAGGTGGCCGTGCCCCAAATCCTACCCCACCTTCCTGGGACAGATCACCCCACTGTACGCAAACATCTGAAGCCACAAAAAATGAAAACACAATATATCCACAGGTAAGGGATGCAGCTACAGCGGTTCTCAGAGGGAAATGTATAGCATTCCACAATTCCATTAACAGAAAGGGAAGGCCTCGAACCAATGGTCAAAGTTGCGACCCTAAGAAATTGAAAAATGAAGAGCAAATTAAACCCAAAGTAAGCGGGAGTGGGAGCGAAGGGGTAACAGCACCATGAGCAGAAATACTTGGAACAGAGGACACAGAGCCACCCTAACCTGAGACAGGCTACTGTTCTTAGTGCGCCCCGAGATTAGCCCTGTGATGCCATCCCCGAAGGTCTAGGCCCCGTGACCCAGCCCCATGACACCATCCTCGAAGGTCCGCACCCGGGACCCCTCCCGGAGGCTGTGGGAGTATCTTCTGGGATCCTGGCCCTCCCACTCCCCAAAGTGGCTGACTCTGGAGACTCCCTCTTTCAGGTCTGCCCAAAGGAAGCGGTCTGGCGGTGGTGGGGGAGGCCCCAGCCTGCTGTCACCTCCCTTCAGAAGCCTGAGGGCTCCAAGACCACCTGCCTAACCGGTCAGTACGTCTGGCACCGTGTCTGCTCCCTGGTGCCAGCCCCGATGGGAGGCAGGGTGTCCCTGCCAGGCCCGGGGGGGCGGCCGGAGCCTCGTGTCCCAGCCTCCCCGCGGGACTGACTGCAGGGCTGCTCTGCTTGACTGTGGGGCCCGGGGGCACGTCCCTGGAACCAGCGGAGGCCGGCGGCGCCACATCCCTGACGAAAGCGCCCCCCACACGCCTGGGGCCGGACTCGGAGGGACCACACCAGACAGCTGCAGGGCCTGTGGGGGGAGAAGGCCCTGTTCTCTCTACAGCCCCTTATGCCCATTTCCAACACTATAATCAGCCCAAAGGAGTTTCCTTCTTCAGGAAACAAAGCCTGGGCATCTGGCCTGGGCCCCTCCATCCCTGCCCTCCACGGCCGGCCTCACATTCCCAGGCCGGAAGGCCTCCCGCCACCCGATGTGCTAAGCACCTGCCACACGCTAACTTGAACCTTAGGAGTGACCTGGGAGGCGGCGGTCAGCCCCCTCCGCATCTCACGGAGGAGGGAGACAACCGGAGGGTGACTCGTGCCAACCAGGTCTCGTGCCCGGATGCGGGGCGCATGAGGCCCTTCCCTGCCAGCCGCCCTTCCATCCGGGACTCCCCGGGGAGCACCCCTCACAGCTCAGGCTGTCCCCAGGAGAGCCGGGGCGCCCTCCTGCCTGGGCTCAGGTTCCCACCTGTGTGTCGGGGGCGGGGGGGCGTCTCCAGGCCTCCCCCGGCCCGCGCTGGGCTGTGCGTCCACATCCTGCCCAGTGGGCCCTGCAGGCTCCCCCCACCCTGGCCTGCCTCCTGGGGCAGCTCCGGCCTACGGCTCTGGGTACAGTCAGGAAAGTCTGCAGCCGAGTCAGGCGACTTCTCAAATAGTGCCCTGCGGGCCCACACTGTGAAACCCCAGTAATTGGAAGCAGCCCCTCCCCCGGCGCAGCCCTTGCCCAGGTCAGCGAGGCCGCTGCGCCGTGCGGTCGGGTGAAAGAGGGGGCAGTCGTGACGCCGCACCTGTCTTCTGCTGCCCCTGAGCTGACCTGTGGTGGCTCCGGAGCCAGCCCACCGTGACTACCTCCGGGCCAGAGTGGCCGGAGGAGCGGGCCCAGCCCGGCGAAGTGGGGGCTGGTCGCTGCGCTCTCTCTGCAGAGCCCGTCCCGCCGCGCCCCCTGTGCACAAAGCCTTGCGGGCGGGGGGCCGTGCAGGAGCCCCTCGCGCTCCTCCCTGGCCGGTGCCCAGCCTGAGTTCACATCGCGGCACAGCGCGCAGCACCAAACGCTGACTGCAATCAAACGCCATCGCGAGCGACTCGCCTCCAGGCCCGGGGCCAGAGCTGCAGGGCCCGTCCTGGTCTCCGCGTCCCGATCGGGAACGGGGACCGGTGGGGACCAGGACCCTCCCTGTCACACTCCCAGAAGGGCCGTGGGGGTGGGACGCAGGCTCGGCACACAGCCTTGGCGTGGAGCCGCGCCTCGCGAGCGGGGCTGGCGTGCCGCAGCCGGCCGTCCTGGCCGGGGACTGTCGTCCATCTGTCTCGCCTCCTCCGCACCCACCACTTCTTTCCTCTGGTGGGAGGCACAGGCAGCCGAGAGACCCCCCTGCTCCCCCGGCCGCCACCCGATTGGTGCCACGACCCATCTCACTAAGTGAAAGCAGCCAGAAAGGACACATATTGTGTGATTCCGTTCAGACTCTGCAAAACCATGGAGGTCAGTGTTGTGTCCCCAGGGGCTGGCAGAGGGGGTGGGCAGCGCCTGCTCAGGGGTGCAGGGCTGTGTCTGGGGGTGCTGAGAATGTTCTAAACCAGGGAGTGGTGCTGGGTGCTCCGCTGGAGCAGGGGGAGAGGCACACGAGGGGGTGGGTGCTGCTCTGGGACACAGAGCCAGCTTTGGGAGACAGGGAAGCAGGGGGAAGGGCACCTTTGGGGCACCCCCAGCCCTCCCAGCTCTGCCCAGGACACAGGTGTCTTTGGGGAAGAACTCTCTCCTTGGGGGGGGGTGCTGAGGGACCCGGGCAGGCAGGCGGCCTCAGGACTGCAGCTGCCGTCGGCCGCCGTCCCTCCCCGGGCAGAATCGGGGGCCCCCTCCCTCCCGCTCTGGCTGCGCTCCCTCTTCCAGCCCATCCACCACAGCGTGGCTGCCAGAGGAGCTTTCTGAGCCAAGAGACAAATCATGGGTCCATGACCCCCCCCCCCAATCCTGCCATGACTCCCTATTGCCTGCCCAGTGACATCCAGCCGCAGGCGCTCGGGTCGGGTGTGGCGGGGGCAGGGGGTCTGACGAGACGCACGCTCTCTTCTCCCCAAACTGCTGGGTCTCGGGTCACGTCAAGCGTGTTTGGTTCTGAGGTCTCTGCAAGATCCGTATCACACCGTGACCCGACGGTCAGAGCAATCCCGTGCCGCCCCCCGAGCCCGGGCCAGACACAGCCGACCTCCCTGGTTGGCAGGACACTCTTCGGGGACCTTGGGACGAGTGACAGAAATGGATCTGGCAAAGGGAGTGGTTCCGACATAGCCCAGAACCAAGGGAGAGGAACGGATTCTGTTGCCGGAGATGGGGACTCCCTACCAGACCCCCAGGGACCGCCCGGCACGGGCCAGACCAACATGCTACTCAGGGCACCCCCCCGAGTTCAAGATGGCCGGGCTCAGCGCGGCTCGGATCGCGTGCGCTCCACGCACATGGCCGCAGTTAGACCAGACGGGATTCGGGACACTCCGTTCCCTCTGGTTTGGTGCTGTTCCGGCACCACGGCAACTCACCGCGCCGCCACCCGGGCGCCCACGGTCCTGCTGAGAGCAGGGCCTTGTGGGTGAGGCAGGGGTGAGTAAGGAGGACAGGCCCTCCTTGGATGGCCTCTCAGGTTATGGGGAGGATGGCGCGGATGAGGCGGCCCAGAGAGGTGGCAGCGTGCCCCAGACTGGCACAAAAGCCCCATGGGAGTGCAGTCCCATGCCACCCACCTCGTCCCCAGGGGCGCAAAGAAGGAGCAGGCAAGCGGGGTCGGGGGGCGAGGCTAGCACCGGAGGGCTTCCTGGGGGCTGAAACCAGCTGGGCGGGGGGAGGCGGGTGACCACTGCCGGGACGTCGTGGCCCCGAACAGCCCTCCCCCACCCTGGCCCAAGCCACGTTCTCCAGACGAGCCAGGGGGGTGGAGAAGGCCAAACATGGCAATCCCTGAGACAGTCAGGAGCAGCCCTGCTGGGGAAGGCCTCCCTGGAAGTGACACCACACAGGGGTGAGGCGAGGAGGGCGGTGGCAGTCAGCGAGGAGGCCGCAGGCGGAAGGCCTGGGCAGGGCCGGCAGTAACAGACAGAAGGCCGGTGTGGCTGACGGCCTGAGGGTGGGCAGCAGGGGACGCACGGGGGTGGCCACGGACGTGGACGGTGCTGACCTCCAGAAAGAGGGGTGACTATGGCTGCAGCCGGCGGCCAGTGGCCAAGCCAGAAGCCCACCAGTGGTGGCCGGTCTTGTTTGCAGGGGAGAAACTAGGCTCCGCGGGGCTGTGCTGCTCTGCAGGGGCCTCCATCCTGACCCCCGGTCACTCCCCGCACCTGCTCTCCGTCTGCCTTGCTGCCTGGCGGGGGAACAGCTCGCGCACACCCCCCTGTGCCAGGGCCCGCGCAGTGGGGGAGACCGGACGGGCAGCTCTGGCAGTGTGTGCTGCTCCTCCCCCACTGCCCCCCAAGACCTCGGTGAGACTCGGGTCCTTTCATGGGGAGGGGCTTCCTGGCCACGCGGCCCACGACTGCTGCCCCCGGAGACCCCCTCCCTGGGACTCTGGGCCTCTCCCCAGTGTTGGGATCCACTTCCTCCCGAGAGCCTGGGGCTCCCCTAGGAAGCCGGGGACAGGAGATGGGAGCTCGGACGAGGGCTTGAGGGAACCTGAACGGAGTTCTGCCCCCCGGCAGTTCCAGAACCCACCCCCGGAGCTTTGGAGGCCTCAGGAGGCCCTGAGAAGACAGAGTGGTCAGATTCCATCATGACAAGAACATGGCCTTGGTTGCACGCAGGCCCCCGGAGCCGGCTCGGCCACACAGCTCGCTGCTCCGGCCTCCGGAAGGCCACGTGGCCTGGTGCCCCGAAGGGGATGACGGCCCCTGAGCCCAAGGCTGCCTGTGCGGAGTCGCGGGAAGACAGGCACGTTTGGGCCGCCTCTGTCCCCGGGAGGGGCTGGGCGCGCAGACAGCGGGGAGGCTGGGTGTGAGCCGGCGGCCGGGAGGACCCGCCTAAATCCCGGGGGGTTATGAGCACGTTTGTTGCAGGCTGTCAGCCTTCATTAAGTTAATGGAACTGGCGAGCTGGCACGCTTCCAGCATGCTGGAGAAAGAAAACAAGAAAAGTGTTTTCAGCGAAAGAGCCAGGGGGTCCCATTTCGCCCGCAGCCCCGGGAGATTATGAGCCGTCAGTAATGGCCTCGCTGGAATGACTTACTGGGGCTCGTTGATTAAAACAAGGGGAGGAAACCCCCGATGTCTAAGAAGAATTACATGGGCTTCTCACTGATTTTCTTCGAGAAAAGTGATTTGTGTGCACTTCCTTCCAAAAGCCTGGGCCCCGGCAAGACGGAACGACTCAGAAGTAAAGCCGGCGCAAGGCCGTGTAGACGGGGGAGCGGGGCATGGAGTGCGGGCTAGGTGAGCGGGCCATGCCCTTTACGCTCAGAGCAGAGACCAGGCCAGTCACCCCTAGGCTGTGAGGGACTCGCAGGGCCCAGGACGCCCTTCCCTGCCCATCGGCGCTGGGACAGAGCTTGGGGGCCTGCCGTGGGGTTCTGGGGGCGGCAGTCCTGGGTCTGGGGGCAAAGCCCCTCCGGGACACTGTGTTAAGTGCCCCACCGCCTCTACCCTCCACCCTGCGGTTCCCTGACATGTCAGGCTGCCCGCAAGCCCCACGCCGCACCCCCATCTCCAAGGACCATGGCCCTGGGCCGAGGGCGCCGCCCTTCCCTGGAGACCGGGAGCCCAAACCCACCAAAGCCTGGGGAGGGCCCCCCGCGCCCCCGCAGGACGCCCGGCGCCAGGCCCCCTTGCTGTCTTCTCATCTCCCCCTGCCTGTACCCCCAGCGCTGCGGGGGAGCCGGGCCCTGTGCTTCCGAAAGCACCTCGTCACAGCTCCGCTACCCCCACGGACCAGGAGGCGCCCGCGTGGATGTGGTCCCCGGCGCCGCTGCCTTCCTCTTCGCCTGGTCCCAGCTGGGGCCTCTCAAACCCCACTGACCCTTCCTGTTGGGGTGCACAGCCGATGGGCCCCCAAATCAGGGGTGAGGCAGATAAGCTGGGGACCTCTGCGCTGCCCGGCTGGGCCCCGAGCCTCCCTCCTCCCAAAGCCCCCTTCACGCTAACTGAGCGACGGCTCAGGATCCCAGGAGGGGCAGTGGGGACCTGCCGGGCACAGCCCACACCCCTCTCGTGACGCAGCCCCGAGGGCCGGCCCCTCAGTCCACAGCTAAACGCAGGGACAGAGTGACAAGTGTAAAGAGAGGTGGTGGATGTTTGGGGGCTGGGGTGCCGTGCACACGCGGCCCCCACACGAGAGGCACAGACTCTGGCCAGAGCGCAGCCGCCGAAGCCCCCAGGGAAGGCAGGAGGTGTGTGTCCCTCTCAGGTGACAGGTGACATGGAGGCCCAGACAGCGACGTACTGGCCAGTGGCTCCCAGACCCATGAGGCCTCCAGTCCAGCCCCCGACTCACCTGGGGCAGGGGTCATGCGGGGCATTCCCTCCAGGGTGCTGAAGGGCCCACTTGGGGGAGGCCCCTCGGGGGGCCCGCCCCGCCCACCACGGCCCCTCCGCGCGCACACACAGACCCTCCCCCTGGGCCAGCAGGGCAGGGAGGTCCTGGGATCCGCACCCAGACGCAGGCTGCGTGGGGCCGGTCATGGGGGCTGGTGTGGCACGGCCCCCACCCCGAGGGGCACTTTCTCCCCCCCCCCCCCCACTGCTGGTGCAGGGACATGAGGGGACTGGCCGACCTGCTTTTCCCTGTCTAGTTCTGGGCCCCCCTGGGCCGGCAGGACAGTGCTGGTCTCTCACCCGGCCCCAGGCCAAGCGCAGGGGAATGCAGACCTCTGCAGATCAGATAGCGTGTTCGGTGCCCCAGGCTGGGCTGCCTTCCTGGAGGACCCTCCCGTCGGGGGTGGGGAAGCAGCCGGTCCGGTTCTGAGAGGGCTGGGGGCTGACGGACTGTTCTGGAATGTGAACCTTATCACTGTTATCTGCTGAAGTCCGGGGCGCCAGCTCCCCGCCTGTGCTCTCTGGTCCCTGGCCTCCACCGCGCCCACGGGCCTGGACACGCTGCTCCCCCCAGTCCCAGGGCCTCCTGCCTGGCCTGCCCCCTCCGGCCCCAGGTCCTTGCCCTCACCTCCCCGGAGCCTTGCTCCTTTCCATGGCGGCGCCCCTGTGGGGCCCTGTTTTTCTCAGGGCTGCATTCCCAGCGCCTGGCACACAGCGAGTGCCCGGCCCACAAGAACAAGGCCACGGGCGCCGGGCCGCTCCAGCCCAGGCCGGCAGGGGGCTGGGCGGGGGGCAGAGTGTGGGCAAGCCTCTCCCGGGGCCACCGCTCGGCCCTCCGCCTCTCCCTCCCCCCAAAGGAAAGGAGAGGTTAATAAACCAATTACTTTGGGCAACGAAGCAAAATAAGTCCCATTAAAGTAATTAACGTCCTTTGCACAGCCCCCATTGGAGAAGACTAATAAACTGGGGCTTTGTCACCATCCGGTAATTTCTTGCTGGGGCATTTCTTCATCTCCATCCAACAGCACAGTTTAAGGCTCTGTTAATACTTTTAAGACGGGCTCGATGCCAGACTAATTAGATTTGCATTTCCACCATGGGCCAGGCGAGGCTCGGATGTGCCCAATGAAAGAGGCCCGAGGACCCCGCAGGGGCCCCAGGGACAGCACCCGCCTTTGAGAAGGGGCCATGTGTGGATTCCCACGTCTGGCCTGACACTCTGTCTGCCTGGCCGCCTCCCCGCCCCCGCACACCAGGGCACGGCGCGGATCTGAGGGAAGGCGGGGCCTCATTCTCCAGAGGGTCCCTTCCCGGGTCTGCCCACCTCGGGGCTCACAGGGGTCAACCGGACGGTCCAGGACCCCACGGCCACACCCCGGCCGGTCCAGGCAGGCGATAGGGAAGACGCATAAGCAGAGACCAAGGGGGCGCTGCCCGGCCAGGCGGTCAAGGTCAGCGTCACCTGGGCAGGATGTGTCGTGAGGCGTCACTGATGTATCACATCGACAGCACGTGCTCTGGTGACAGATGAGGAGGGCGGCTCACCGTGGTCTCCCTCCTTGGAGCTCAAACCCGCTTCACCGTGAGAGAACCCGCAGAGACCCGTCGAGGGGCAGCCCAGGGCACCCTGCACGTCCTCAGAACTGTCGAGGCCACCAAACATCGGGAAGTCTGGATGCGGCAGAGCCCAGAGGAGTCGAAGGGGATGAGACAAGGGAAGGTCAGGGGGGATCCTGGTTGGGGCCCTGGGGACAGGCCTCTGAATGGAGCATGGCCTTCGGTTACGGTCGCTGGTTGTTAGTGTGACACACGTACCATCACCACGTAGAACGTTCGCGGCAGGGAACCGTGGGGCTCTCTGCACACGTTCCGAATGATTCTGAAACTCCTGAGTTGTTTAAAGTCTCCCCCCGCCTCCGCCTCCCCCTCCGTGTGAGGGGCACTGTCCCCTGGCCCGGCTGGGACCGCCGGGAGCTCAGGGGGCACCACGGGCCGGGGAAGGCGTGCCGGCCGAGACGCTGTGAGCCGCCAGGCGCCGACAGTGAGCTGGGGAGCGAGGGGCTGGTGGACACGCAGGGCTGGTGTGCTGAGCGCGCCAGCAGGGGTGGGTCTGGGCGCCACACAGATGTGAGCCTCCGAGCAGGGCACGGCCCACGGGGGGAGGACGGGGAGCTGCCGGGGAGGGGTGGGTTGGGGGGGATATGGCTGACCGGATGGGCCCTGAGAGCTGGGATGGTGCCTCGGGACCAGAGCGCGCCCGCCCTCGACCCTGCGGCTGCGGTTGGCAGGGGTGAGTCCAGGGGCGCCGGCGGCCGGGTCTTGGAACCTGACAACTCGGATTTCAGAGAGCTCTAGTCCTCAGCACTATTCTTCATCTTTTGTTTTTGTTCAGCCATTTTAAAGACTTAAAGACCATCCTGAGCACACGGGCTGTGCCGAGACAGGAGGCCGGCCATAGTTGACCACCTCTGGTAGTACACGAAGCATTTGATGAAGTTCAGAGCTTCTTATGGCAAAAGTTCAATCAAAACTTCTGTTAAATGGGACTAAAAAGGAGTTTCCTTCCATTGGTGGGTCTGTGGACCAAGGGCGAGAGCCAAGAGTCCGGGAGTGGAGGAAACGTTTCTATCCATGTCACTGGTCTGTTAATTAACGGAGAACGCACTTCATAGCGTGCTGGCCTAAGCCAAGAATGCGCGGACCCCACGCCCCCGAGTCCTGCAGACCCCACTCCATGCAGAAGAGAAGAACGAACTAGGCGTGAGGGTTGGGAGAGAGGAAACGGTCGTTAGGTGCTGCTGAGAAGATCCTCTACTTAAGAAATTATCACGGCTAATGACAGGTGACGAGAGGCCACCGGGGACGCCAGACAGAGGACCCGTGGAGGTCCATGGTGCCTTCTGCCCCAGCAAGAGCCCCCCCCCCCGCTCCGGGGAGGGTGCCTCGTCGGGGGTAATGAAGTCAGCCTCCCCTGAGAGGGGCCGCCTGGGAACGCTCCCGGCCCCGGGGGAGGCTCCGAAAATGGCCCGAGACGGGCCTGAGCCGGTGTTTCCATTTCCCCAAAGTCAACTGCAAATCTAATGCCGCCCCAAGCAAGCTTCCCAATGCAATTAAGAAACTTAATAAGGTTGGCGTGGAAAAACAAATGCCCCGAAGAGGTGAGTCAAACTTTAACAGAGATGGCCCGCGGGGCAGGGGGCTGGGCGTGCGGCCGCATTAGCACCTATTTGCAAAGCAGAGCAGCGGGTCTGCGCCGGGCTGGCATGTCCCCCAGCAGAGCACCGGCGCGGAGGAGGGACCCAGGTCACACGCCCCGTGCCCTTGGGGACGGGGCTGACCACGAGCGACGGCACAGCGGCCCAGCAGGGACGGGCTGGGGAGGCTGGGAGGCGGGGCGCGAGGCGCAGCTCCCGTGCGGAGGAAAACGAGGGTGGACCCTCGGCTCGCGCACAGAGGCGTCCCCGGAAGTGACGAAGGTCCAATGAGAAAAGGCAAACTCTAACCAATGGAGGGAAATGCAGGACAGAATCTCCCAGAGGCACATGCGGCGAGGCCACGGGCGGATTTGGGGGGCCACAGTTTAGAACTCCGCTCATGGAGGGACACTGGGCTGGCGGGGCTGTCTGGCTCCTCTTTGGGGCCCCGTGCTCGCCCCCCCCACCCCCAGACAGAACCTCCCTTCTCTACGGAAACTCCTTCCCTGCAGCCTTCCTGGAAAAAGCCTACACTCTGTGGGCAGGGCTTTGTCTCTCTTGTGGACTTTCGTGTCTTCGGGGTCTAGGACAGGGCCCGGCACACGGGGGCTCAGGGACGGCGCGACACGATGGCACAGCGGCGGAAGCAGGACGCAGGCACACGGGCTCCACGCTGGCCGGCTCTGTGCCTGGGAGCGGCCCCCGCTCCACCCGGCCTCGGCTGGGGCCCGAGCAGGTGCCCCGCGTCCCCGGCAGGTGTCAGATACTCCTCGGGACAGGAGTGGGCGGGGTGCGTCCTCCGCTCCTGGGGCCCACGAGAATGCGCGGCTCCCCAGCTGACTGTCCGGGCTGGGGTCAGCCTGGCCCAGAACCTTCTCTCCTGAGTCCCACATTCACGCTTCTGGAGGAAACCCACACATGGCCCCGTGGCGCTCCGGGAGGGCCTCCTTGCCAGCTGCACCAGGCGCCGTGAAGAGGGGCGGCAACGGACCTGTCCCCTACACACCCTTGACAAAGAGCTTGGATCGTGGTCTCTCAGCTTCCCATTCCCTGTCCCCCACCCCCCCACCCCGGGGCTCCAAAGAGAAGCCATCAGTGAGCAGAATGCAGGGATGACACACGTGCTCAACAGCCTTAGGCTGCCTTACAGGTCCGGGCGGGGCGGCTGGGGAAGCTGGTGGCCCTAAGGGGCCCCAGAAGGGCCCCCCCACCGGGCTCCTGGTTTGGGGGAGCAGTAGTGGGCCCCAGGAGAGGGCCTACAAAGGTGCTGTGGGTGCCAGCAGCTGGGTGGCTGACGTCCCCAGCCCCAGAGGAGGGTAGTCACGGGGGACCGGAGCCCAGGCCTGGGGTCAGGGGAGGCCGGCAGCGGGGGGGGACATGTGAGAGCAGGCCCACAGGCCGGCATCCCTGCCCTCTGGCCTCCCCAGGCAGGCCCGCAGCCTCGTGAGGACACCTGCATGATTTCCCCGAAAACATGCTGCCCTGCTAGGAGGAGCCGCCAGGGTGACATTCCTTCCCCCAGGCGCTCCGGGGCCTGAACCGGCATCCCGAGCCAGCGCTGGGGGCCACGGGCCGGGACGCCGGCACTCGGGGAGGAGGAGGCAGAGCATCGAACAGGCTGGTTGAAGAACCAGGAGTCGAGAATGTGATGCGCGGCCACCTCGGACACGTGGGCCCAACCCCCAGACTCCCCGCGGCCCCTGGAGCCTGCAAAGCGGACCGAAGTCCTGTGTGCGCCCCGACACCCCGAGGGACCCAGGTTTTCTCCGCTCTTTCTTTTCAGTGGAAAGAGCGTGGAGGCACTTACGGGACAATCTGAGCACGGACTCACAGAATCCCCGACAACACTAGTGTGAGTGAGTGAGTGAGTGAGTGAGTGAGTGAGTGAGTGAGTGAGTGAGTGTGTGTGTGTGTGTGTGTGTGTGTGTGTTTAAGCTCTTTGACCCGACACCTCAACAGAATCTTCCTGAACTTTCCGGTTGTGTTTTCCCAGAAACCTGAAGTCCGTGTCCGCGCAGGCTCAGTGGGTTCATGTGAACTTAACCCGCAGCCACACGACCCCCTGGTGAACCAGCAGGTGCCCCGAGGGGGGATGGGGGGACTCCATGCCACCGGTCACGACAGGTTCCTCAAGCCGTTAAACTAATGTCATATTACACGTTGTGTCTGTGATGTATTTTCCATGAAGTTATAATGCTTTATTATACTGTTTAATATTATCAACACGATAAAATTATTTAAAACAAAAAGAATGAGAATGGAATATACACAATGCTGTAGGGGGGCACACGTGTGTGTGCGTTGTGTGTGTGTGTGCTGGGCGCCCTCCAAGGGCCTCTGGGCGAACAGGTGGGTGGCGGGATGTGGGGTGCGAGTGCCCCACGTCTGTCCCCCTGGGACACCACAGGCAGACAGAGAGCCCTGTGCCCAGCCATGCGGGAAGCCACAGGGGGTCAGCTGAGGGTCTGTTCCCCTCTGGGTCCGTTTCCCCCCTGCCGACACACGTTCCTTCCCTGGGAGCCAAGACAGGGGAGTGGGGGGAGGGCGGGACACAATGACAGCATGGGCCCCGACATCTCGCACCTGAGCACCGGGTTATTTCCAGCCCCAAAGTCCACCCCTGACGGAGGATGAGAGAGGCCAGGTCCTGGAGGGGAAGGGGCTGGGGGACACTTTAAAGGGAGCGAAGAATGGCGGCCTGTGGCGCCCCGGGCCCCGCCCTCCGCGCCTGGGGAGCCCAGAGCCTTGGGGCTGGGAGATCGGCCCCCACACGGCGAGGGCGGCCCTGGGGAAGCACAGAGGTCCCGGGGTGCCTGGCCTGTGGGTCCCAGTTTGCTGGGGGCATCTGGGCCACACCAGCCGTCCCCAAGTCACCGTTAAAAACGTCCGCCGCCCTCCCACACCTCATGGCCTGGTCTCTGGGCTCAGGTTCGATTCACAGAGCATCTGTGTCAGGGCCACGGAGGCTGCATGGCTCTGCTGAGGACTCGAGAACCGCACCTGCGGGTCTGGGTGAGGAGGAGGGACCCCCACCCCTGGGCGCCGCAGGGCCGGCCTGTCAGCCTGTGTCCGGCCTCGCTAGGTGGCTTCCCCGCCCGAACCCAGAGGTCTCGGGGCTCTGCGCTCCTGCACCCACCCCCTCGGGGCCCCTAGGCCTCTGTGTGCATTGGCTCAGACCGGAGGCCCAGGTGGCCCCCTGGAGCACCTGGGGGAGGGAGGGCTCCCTCCCTCCGCGGGGCTCCCGTTCGCGAAGCTCCCAGAGGACCCGACAGGACAGAGCCTGGACACACACAGAGCGTCCTCAGCCTCAGAAACGCCAAATCAGTAAACACCCCACCCCCACCACCACAGGGTTCCTGCCTCTGATTGATTCAGCTGCAAAGTGCAAACTGCCCTCTAGAAGGGACAGGGGTGGGGGGCCGGGGCCCCCGGACCCGCATTCAAGCGAATCCTTCCTGTGAGGCAGCACAGGTGGGCAGCCATTGGACAGAGGACTCCGCCCCCCTCCCCGCAGCACGGCGCGGCCGGATGGTCCTGGGCATTGAGACGTGCTGCAAACGGGCACACCAGGCCCAGCCCCTCGGCGGGAACCACCAGGCCCCAAGGCCACCGGCCACCTCCCGTGGCGTCTGCGCTCCGGGTACCAGGCAGCCCTAGTCCGGACCGTCCCACCCATCTCCCAGGGCTGCTTCTAGCCAGCGTGGATCCCGCCCGGGGTCCAAGCCACCCTCTGGGGGGTGGGGGGCGGCCAGAGAGGAGAGCCCCTTTGTGCAAAACCTCTGCAGGCCAGGGCAGGACAGCCTGGTTTGTTTTTAATGTATTTTTCTTCCTTTCCCCTTTTGATGTAAAAAAAATCTTACGATGTCACGTGTCCAGCAGAGTGACCTGCAACAGTCAATACCACTGGACAAACGCAAGTACGGAGAGTGCCGATGTGGGGGTGCTGTGGAGGGTCCTGCAGGCGTGGACCCAGCCGGGACCTGCCTGGGGAGCTGGCGAGAGGGACTCAGCAGGCAGGCAGGATGGGTCCCCGGGCGAGGCCCGGGTCCCTGCAGCCGGCTGCCCCTTCAAGGACCCCAGGGTGTTCCACTCACAGTGATGGGTGATGCCTGCAGGCAGGTTCTGGTGGAATGTTCTAGAACACTGCATGGGTAACAGAAAAGGCTAAAGGGAGCAGGTTGGGGACCAGGATAAAGGAAGGCACGACAGGAGGGCTAGGACGTGGCAGAGAGCAGCTCCTCCCCCCTGAGCCCCCGGGGACCTGGCCGACCTCTGAGTCCCACCCTCACAGGCCCTGGTCCCCAGTCGCCCAGTTCCCATTTGAGTCAGGATGGCCCAGGGTGTCCCGTTGGGGGCTGCAGGGGACCTGGGGCACCACGGTGAGCAGAAAGATGGCCCTCAAAGACACCATGCCCTGTGCCCCAGAGCCCTGGGTCAGATTCCACCCTGCAGCAAAAGGGGAAAGGCCGTGGCTGGAATGAAGCTTGCCAGGCAGGTGACCCTGCCGTGGAGGCTGCGCTGGATTATCTGTGGTCACGAGGGTCCTCCCAGGGCAGGAGGCAGGAGGGCAGAGTCAGCGGGGGAGAGGTGGCTCTGCCGAAGGGCAGGTGGGTGCTGGGCGAGGAGGCCTCGGCCGCCTCTGTAGGCAGCGGACGGGCCCCTGAGACCGCGGACGTGGGGGCTTCCTTCTGGAACCCCCCGGGGCTGGCAGAAGGGAACCCTGCCTGTCATACCGTGACCTCAGGCCCGGGAGACGGTTCTGGCCTCCAGGACTGTAAGGAGAAAACTCTGTACGGCTAGGTGTCACCGAAGTTAGGTCCTGCGTCCCAGCAGCCCCAGGGACGGGGACGGGGCTCTGACAAGACAGCAGGGTGGAAGGAGCCGCGTGTCGGGGGGCCGGAACTCCTGGGTTTAATCCTGTGTAAGCTTGGGTGACCTTGAGCCTGCCCCCCACCTCCGGGAGCCTCAGCAGGATCAGGTGCAGGATGGGCCCCAGCCCGTCCCACCGTGGGGGCCAGTCGGCCATCCAGCCTGGGGAGGGGCCTGGCCGTGCGCGAGGTGCCAGCCTGACGTCCTCCCCCACGGTCCCCCCTGGAGGTTGGGCCAGCGTCCTCCTTGCCTTGGGGAGACGGAGACTGCAGGCAAGCCCTTGCTGAAGGCTGGTGAGTGACAGGCAGCGCTGTGCCCGCCCACCTGGCCGTGGGCGCCCACACTGCGCCGGCAACAGCAGGGGCGGCCTGGCGGCCGCTTACGGCCCGCTCAGCGGGTGCTCCGGACTCCTGCGGGAGCCGCGGCGCGGGAGGGCAGCCCGCCCCCTGTACGTGCCCGGCACCCCGTGAGTGGCCCGCGGAGAGGGCCCTGACCCAGCCGGGGCCCCTGGGGGAGTTGGACACCCAGGTGCACACCTTCCAGGCCAAGCCTCAGGGCCTCCCAGCGACCTGGGGACCCTGCTGGGCTGGGCGGAACAGAGGCTGGCCTCCTCTGGCCTCCAAAGATACCAGGCTCCAGGCCATCCCGCAGCCCTGGCGGGGTCTCTGCCCCCAGGAAGGCGAGCAGAGGCCCAGGGGACGCCCGAAGCTGACAGGCTGGGCGTCAGTGGTCCTGTCACTTTGCTCTGCCCTGCAGGATGCAAGGGGGACTTTCTGCCTCTCTTGTCATGCTCAACACAAATGTCACCTCCTCAGGGAGTCCACCCTGATCACCTCGGCCCAGGAGCCTGCCGTGGCCCATCACGCACGGGGGTGCCTCCTCCCCCCCCGTCTGAGGGTTTCCTCACTCACCTTCTCACGTTGCATTTCCCATACTGACCACAGGCCATTGGTCACAGTCAGGCTGGGAGACTTCCTGCCGTTGGCTCTCCCCACCCTCTGAGAAGGCCCCAGAACATCCTTCCTCTGGATGGCCTGAGCGCTGACCCGTCGCCCACCCCTCCTGCAGCCCCCCACTCCCCCAAGGCCAGCTCCACGTCTCGACGGCCACAGCAGGGCCCACCCCTGACCCCGCAGTGGGGAGCGGCACGCGGAGCCGCCCAGCTCAGCCCCCCGGCTGCGCTCCGCAGAGCAGGGTGGCGTCGGGACGAGGGCTCCCCAGCATCTCACACCAGGTTCTTCACCGGAACGGAGTCAAATGGATTCACACTGGGATCATAAATATAACTGGTGTATGTTTATTTTCAAGTAGCACTTCTGAAATCTATAAAATTAAGCTAATATACTGATTTTTCAAACAAGAACTTTCTGGCCCCGTGAGTCAGTTTCCCAGTCTGTGGGGCTGGGAGGCAGCTCCCGGGCCTCAGGCATCCAGCAGGCCGAGCAGAGGGCTCGCTGGGGAGTGGTGACCGGGCAGGGCTGGGGTAGGAGGGGCTCCGCCTCCCCTTCCCACCCCCACCCCCTGGCGGCCAGCCGGGGGGGGGGGGGGGGGACCAGCTAGGCCCCTTCCCCTGGACTCACACCGCTTCACCCCTCCTAGGGGACCAGAGACCCTGCCTGGGGACCTGCCTCCAGCATCTTGTGTCTGCCAAGGCCCCATCCTCCGGCCCCACCCCACCCGGAGCCTGCACCCCCCCTGGCCGCAGGGCTCCGAGCCCCCCAAGGCGGCCCCATGCAGGAGGCTGAACTTTGCTCCCAGGCGCACCCACGTCAGACTGCAGCCCCTGCCCCACTGGGTTTGCCCTGGAGGAGGTCACAGGGGGATGCCGCCAATCCCCCTCCTGGGGCCAAGCCAGGGCCATCCTCTCAGGGAACCGCCCCCACTGTCCCCACCCCGGAACGCGCCCTGCCCCTGCACCCCCAGCACATCAGCCGGCCTCTGACGCCCGAGGCTCCCCAGGCCCGGCGTACCCACAGGCCCCAGGACTGTGGACACCCGGGGCTGCTCAGGCTCCGATCTTTACAGGCCCTGGATCTGGGCTGTCTGGGTCCTGGGGGTTCAGGGACTTTGAGACTAAGGGCCCAGATACTACCCAGGCTCCCAATATTCACAGGGCCCAGGGACCCCCAAACTCAGTGCTCCTCAACCATGTCATCTCTGGGTCCAGAATGGAGTATAGACCTGTCCCGATCCCAACAGCCCTGGGACCTCAGCCAGGGCACCGGAGGAGCCCCGAGGGCAGGCAGGAGGCTGGGGAGCGGCTCTTTGGCCCTTCAGGCACCCACAGGACCCCTCTCCCTGCACCAGCTCCAGGCAGGGTGTCCTGCACCCACTTCCTGAAAAGTCCTCTCCCCCCATGGGCAGAGGTCACCTCCTTGCCTCTGGTCATCCTCTAGACACTGAAGAAATGGGGGGGGGGTGCTCATCCCATCCATGTGCCCTGCTTCGGCAGGTGACCCTGTCTGGAGAGGGGCATTCAGAGAGAAAATTAAGGGGACACAGAGTCACGGGGTGGGCCCTGATCCCGTGGGACCCGGGCCCTTGTAAGAAGAGGGGATCAGGACAGACACGCACGGAGGACTGACCCCGTGAGGACACAGGGGAAGGACGGACGTCCACACACGAGGAGAGAGGCCTCGGGGGGCCCTGCCCCCGCCTGGACCTCGGACTCCAGCCCCTGGGATGGGGGATGGTGGCCGTCTGACCGTCTGTGGTGTTTGTTACAAAAGCCCGTCCTGACGGGCACAGCCACTGAGCTCCCAGAAGTGCTAAGAGGAGACACCGGAGGAGGGCAGTGGGGAGCACAGGCCAGACCTGGGGGCACCGGCGGGATCACCAGGCCCTTCTTGGCCGCCCCCGCCCAGCACGCCGGGCCCGGGGCTCGGCCTCCCTGAGGTTCTGGGACTCCCTAGCCCTCCTGGCTCAGGCCTGTGTGATTTTCACGCGTTCGCACCACGTGTATTCCTCACGCACATGTGGGCGCCACCAGGACCGCAGCAGCAATCTCCCTGGCCAGGGGCCCGAGCTCCCAACTTTCCGGGAGAGACAGGCGTGCGGCGAGCCCCAGGGGATGAGGCAGAGGCCAGGAGAAGGCCACCAGGAGGCCCTGATTTAGAACGTAGGCTGGTCCATGGAAGATTCTCAGGGGAAGCGACGGATGAAACCAGAAACCAAAATGGGACTTAGCGGGCGACTGTGCACGTGTGCGTGTGTGTGTGTGTGTGTGTGTGCGCGAGCGCGCGCTGAGAAAACCACATAGGGTCGGGCAGAGGGAACGGCCAGTGCAAAGGCCCTGAGGGAGGTCTGGGATGACCCAGGGATCTGGCCCGAGCCACAGGTAAGCCCCCAGGGCCTGAGCTGGGGATGCTGGGCTTAAGGCAGGGAGGGCGCCTGGCCTCTACCCTTCCGGTCACTTCCTGTCCCTGACGTCGCTTGTCCCCGGTCCCCTCCAGCCTGGAAGTCTCCTCCTGCCTCCACTGCGCCCCGGCCTCCGCCTCTGGTGGGTTTGTGGGCTGGGCCACTGGAGCTGCCACAGATCAGGGGAGAGACGGCAGCACCCACCCCTGTCCCTCCCCATGAGGCTGCCCGGCCTCGGGTCCCCTCCCTGCTGCCCCCACCCCCACAAGGGTTCCCGGCTCTCCTCCCAGGGAGGCCACCGGCGAGCTGGGGCACTGCCCCACCCTGTGCGGCCCTGATGTCCTGCCCACACCTTTGCACCAGCACGAGCCACCGCCCTGGGGGTCACCCCCGAGCCCTGGCACGCGGCGGGGAGCCTGGACCCGCCTGCCAGGCAAAGAAGGAGGCTGAAGGGGAGTAAGGGTCTGGGGCCGCAGCGTGGAGGGGGCACCAGAGAGGCTGAGCGCAGCTGGGAGTGCCCACCACCTGGACATCCCTGGGTGCCCAGGCATCCCTCCCCTCCTGACGCCTCCCTCAGGATTTGAGGAAAAGCAGCCCCAAGAGTAGAGGCCAGGGTGGGTGGACGGGCGGGTGCCCCCAGGCTGCCCAGAGCCATGCTGGTGAGGCGCCCATCTTGCCTCGGGGGGACCTGCACCCCGGGGGGGCGAGGGCCGGCTCAGGTGTGGCTGTCTCCCAGGCCCTCCTCCCACGTGCCTGTGGCTCAGCGGCTGGCTGGCTGCCTGTGGGTGGTCACAGGCTCCCGGCGGGAGCACCAGCGGCCGCTGGGGGCTTGGGGGGGGGAAGGGAGACTGGAGCCCCCCCTGCCTGGGGCCTGCAGAGCAGGGGACCTGATGGGGGAGACCGCCGGGGCAGGGGTCCCCTCCCCGGGCCCCGGTGGGTGGGACAGAGGCCCCCGGGCTCCGGCTGCGAGGCGAGGCCCTCCGTGGCGGCCACAATAAATATGTTTGTTCAAGGGAAGCCAGGCTGGGAGCTGTGTGCGCTGGCCTGGTGAGGAAGAAAAGGCCGCTTGTGCCTTGCACACTGGGGCGATTGTTCACGCTCACGCAACTGCTGCCCCGTGGCCGGAAAGGTCAGACGCCCCTCGGGCCCCGTCGGAAGCGGCTGGGGCCTCAGGCCCCTTTGCTCGCGCTCAGCTGTAACACCCGTCCATCCACATCACCTCTGGGCCTTGGCACGGGAGCGAAGGTGCCAGGCAAGGTCTGCAACGCTGCAGAGGCAGAGGGAAGGGGGGCTAGGAGTCGGCCCGGCCGGCCAGGGCAGGCACCTCGAGTCAGGCGGAGAGTGGGCCTGGGGCCCGGGAGGCACCTCTGGGCCTGGGGGCAGTGCTGGCCCTGAGAGGATGTCAGGCCCCCGGGCGAGGGCTGTGGAAAGACCCAAAAGCGAGTGAATGGCAGCTGTCACCCCTCCCCTCCAGCAGAAGCCCTGCCGGGGCTTCTAGAAAGGGGCCAGGACACCCTGGGGGTGCCAAACTTCTCTGGGGGGAGCACATCCCAGACTCTTGGCTCACCCTGATCTCAAAACCTGAAAGGGCAAAGACCTGGAAGCCAAGCCTGGTCTTCCGTTCCAGTGGGGCGGGGGGAGTACCTGAGCTGCATGGGCCAGCCTCAGGGCCGAACCCCGAGTCACCTCCTCGCGGTGGCCTCTGGAGGCCTCGCCATGCGGGGGATGGGGCCTCGGCCTTGAGCCAGGCGCGGGGGAGGGCCTGCTCCCCTGCACGTGCGTGTGCACACACACACACAGACACTCACACACACACACACCTCTCACACACTCTCACACTCACACATACTTATACATTCTAACTCACACACACACACACGCATTCTCGCTCGCACACACACACACACGCACGCACATACTTATACATTCTCACGTACACACTCACTTGTGCACACGCTCATACACGTGCGCACGCGCGCGCACACACACACACACGCTCACGTGCACACACAGAGGCACACACTCTCACACTCACACAGGGGCCAGACGGCTGAGGAAGGGGACGTCCCATGGAGGGTGCTGCAGGCTGACCTCCCAGCCCCACACCCCGGGGTCTGGGCAAACTGCCCGCCTCAGGGTGAGAGACGAGTTGCCATCCGTGAGAGGTTGCCACAGTGGCCCAGGAACCTACTTTTGCTGATTGAGTCCCCCCAAAACCGCCTTTCCATCAGAGGACCCTGGACTGAGAGGTGGGCAAAAGAGGCCCAAGGGAAGAGCTTCTAGAAGGCTCCAAAGAGATGGGTGCCACAGGAGGGTGCCCAGGCTGGCAAGCCCACCCTGCCCAGCCCGTGGCAGGGCCCCCCTGCATCTGGGCTGGCCTAGGCCTGACCCCCGTGCACGGCCCAGTGCTAGTGAGGACCCTGCCCCCCAGGAGGGCTCATGCCAGGCCGACGGGCTGCCTGTGCCGTGGCGACGCCCTGTTCCAGGTGTTGAGGGCTTTGCCCAGAGCCGAGGATGGGACACGGGCCGAGGGAGGACAAGCACCCAGCGCTGGCGGGATGCGGTCTGGTCCTCACTCCCCGTGCCCAGCCCCGAGGTGGGTGTTGGGGGGGGCGGCCTTTCCAGGGACTCCCCCACCAATGCCAGACGGAATGTGCTGGACTCACCAGGGCCTGAGTTCCCGAGGTGCCGGGCGTTCCGACTGTGGGAGGAGGATGTTCGGTTACTGTCCTTTCTCCGCGTGACCCTGGGGAGCGTGGGTGGTGACCTCCCGCAGAAGCGGCCCGGCGCGGGGCTGAGGTTTCAGGGGGTGGGTCCAGGCGGCGGTGCGACGGCTCCGCCCGGCCCCGGGACCAACGTCTGGCTCTGCACAGGGCTGTCAGGCCGCGCCAGTGTTTGCTCACAGCACAAGGGAACGCCACCTCGTCCCCTTTCTGTGAGTGATGCTGACCTTCCAGAGCCACAGGGGGCCTGGGCCAGGTTCTGGTCCCTGTGGCCGGTCCCGCCAGGGCAAGCTCCAGTCCGTCTGGCCAAGAGCCCAGCCCAGCTCCCATCCTGGCCTCCCAGGCCTGGCCGCGGCCCCCTCTCCCTCTCCTCTGCCCGCTCGAGCCCCCATGGCCGCACGCCTGCAGCCTGTGCCCTGATCCGCCTCCGCTGCCGACAAGCTCAAGGCAGGGAGGCCGTGGCCGCAAGCAGCTCCGTGCCAGCACTTACTGCCTGGGGCCCCCAGACCCCCCGCCTCACACTTCCCTTCCGGCTCCTCGGTCCATCCGTGTGGGGAGAGCAGGGGATGGATGGAGGGGAGAGGAAGCGAAGGAGGCAGGGTCTGAGCGCCATGAGGAAGGGGCCACGAGCCAGGGGACGCGGGTGTCACCAGCAGCTGGGGACGGCAGGAATGGACTCCCCCCAGAGCCTCCAGAAAGGAACACAGCCTGACGGCACCTTGGCCTTCGCCCTGGGAGACCCTCTGAGGACTTAGGACCTCCAGAACCGGGAGGAAATAAATCTGTGCTGTTTAAAGCCCCTACATCTTCGGTCAGGAGTCACAGTGGCCCCAGGAGACGGCCCCCGAGCCAGCCACCCCCCAACCGTCGTGCCTGCACACCCCTGGCTCCCAGGCCCGCCCGGCCCCTCAGTGGTCCGTCCTCAGCTCTGCAGCCTGGGTGACCATGCCCTGCTCAGTGCGCGAGCCAGCGTCCCTGTGGGACTCCCAGAGGCCGGCCGGGTCACCTCCCCACGGCCCTCGTCCGCAGCATTGCCGCAAAGCCCGCCGGCCCCTCCGGGTGAGATGCCCGCCCTGCCCCGACTTGGGACGGCCCCGTCTGTGTGCCGCCTGTCTGCCTTCTCGGGGCGTCTCCTCCCGGACCTGGTGACTGCGCGTCCCCCTCCCCCCAGAACATCGGCCCCTCCGCTAGCACCGGTTTTGGGTCAGTTTGTGACAATTGTGCATCCACGCTGTGGCCGTGGCCGCCCCACGCCTGGAGCAGGCGCCCTGCACGCACACCGGTCTCTCTCTGACTGACGTCTCGGGCCGGCAGCCCCCTGGGGTGGACACTCGGTACCCCTCTTTTAGGGACAGCTACTGAGGGGGGGGATGTCATCCGCAGTGCGGCCCCACCCGTGGGGGAGCCCGAGGGAGAGCACAAGGGGGCCCTGGGCCACCTCCCCGAAGAGAATGGGCTCCGGGTTCCGGCCCGAGCGCGGCGCTGGATCAGCGGGGACTGTTGGGCGAGCACAGCGCCGGCCCGGCCGCACCGCGGCCCCGTGTCTGCGGCGGCTCCCAGAGTCAGTCAACACCTTATCACCAGCATTAATCACCCCGCTATCGGCCCCGAACCAGGCAAACACTTCTGGGGAGTTCAAACCCCGGGCGTCACAGAAGTTTCTGTGTAATAATAGATGGTTTCTGGCGGTCCTGCAGCACCCACAAAGGCCAGTCTCTGGGGTGGCAAGGGGCCGCCGAGAGCAGGCCTCACTGCTCCGCAGGCCCTCCCGGGGGCCTCTCGCCGGCCTGAGCCCTCGGCGACCCAGCTGGCCATCTTCCTGCCCTGGGCCAGCCTCTGGGACGATGCCACGTGTCCCGTGTCCTTTCTGAGGCCTATCCCCGCGGCTGGGCGACCTCGGAAAGAAGAGGCCAGACCCTGGTGAACAGGAACGAGAGCTCCAGCCCCAGCGTCAGAGGCGGGAGGAGGCACCAGGCCCTGAGGGGGGGGGCTGTGAGGGGCCAAGGTCAGAGTCAAAGCCGAAGAGAGGAGAGGAGGGGACAGGAGAGGCTGGGGGGAGGGCTGTGCCATTGTGAGACTTGGAGAACGTGTGCAAAGGCCCTGCGCAGGCACGTACTGGAGCAGGCCGAGGGACAGGCAGAAGCCAGAGCGCCTGGGCTCCGGGAGGGTGACATCCGGCCCCGTCACCTGGAGGACGGAGCATGACCGGAGGAGTCCCAGGGAACGCAGGGTGCCCCTGTGACCCCCTGCCCACGTCTCTGCGCCTTCACGGCGGGGGCGTATGACGTGCATGTTTCCGCGGTGCTGTCCACTCGGCCTCCAGACCACACAGCCCTCCCCCACCGGCTTCCGCTCGGGGGGCGGGGTCTCCCTGGCGTGGAGCCAGCTGGGACCGGCTGTGCCCCCCTCCCCCCCAGAGGGTCTGTGCTCCTCTGCTCAAGGTCAACTGCAGCCCTCCCCCTCCAGGGCTGTGGGGCCAGCCGTACCCCGTCCTCCGAGTCCAGGCCAGCTCTGCAAGGACACTGGGCCTGGGTCCCTGCAGGGGGCCTGGCTGCTGCCATCCCCTCGCCATGCACGGGTGTGCTACCTGCTTTCTGCAGGGCCCTGCCCCACGCACTCCGCTTCCCTTTCTTTTCCGGTTTATGGACAAGGAGATGGGGCCTCGGAGAGACTGCGGGCTGTCCCTGACCCCGGCAAGCAGGATGCGGGTCCTGGGTGTCTGCTCGCAGGGCCCCCCACCTCCACCATCGGGGGCTGTCATTCCGGACTCCAGCGAGCACCTCGCTTTAACTCAGATGTGGGACCGGAGACCGGAGCTCAGGAGCTGAGGCAAACCAGCGCTGCAGAAACACTTCAAAGTCTATTCCAGATCCCCAGGACCTCCTTGGGGACGTGGAGCTGGGAATGCAGAGCCCGAACCCCAACCGAGTGGCTCAGAAGCCCTCTGCTCCCTGCTGACCTCCAGGCCCGGGGCCAGCCCTCCTCGAGCTGGGGGGTGGAGGGAGGGGAAGCCATGCACGGGGGTGGACAGGTTCCGTCTCTTTAAGGGGAACAGATGCCTGCTGGGAGCTGCTGGGCAAGGGCCTGCATGTTCTGTGAGCCTCTAGAAGGGCACATCTCCCCCCCCCCCCCCGTCAGGAGCGGTCCTCGCCCATCTCAGTGGCCTCAGGGCCCCGGCTTGTCACCGCCGTCCCACACCCTGAGCTCCTCTGGGCCCTGGCTGCTGCCCTGTCACATACACCACGGTGGCAGGGGCGGGGAGACCCAGGACCCAGGGGGGGTCACCTCTCCACCCTGGGCTCCAGTTTCCCCAGCACTCGGAGTGCATTTGCCCGTGTCACGTCTGGGCCTTTGGCCTCCTGAATCCCTGAGGCTTGCGTCCAGGAAGGCCCGTCTCTCACGCGGGCACTGCTGCCCCGCCCGAGGGCACTGGCAGGTCCCCGCAAATCCATCCGGGGACCCCAGGGTCGCCAGGCCAGGAGCCTGGGCGCGTGAGCCTCTGCACGAACCCCACCCAAGCGGGCCACGTCTGCACACACGTCACATGAGCGGGCGCAGCCTGCCCTGAGCCGCTGCCCGGGGCCCAACCGCGGCCTCCGCCGCCTAGGCCAGCTGGAAGCAATCTCCGAGCAGCAGGCAGGTGGGGGCCGGGGGCCGGCCCCGCGAGGCCCTCCTGGCCCTGCACCCACGGCCTCCTCGGGCCCCTTCCCTGCCGGAATGAACCAAACGCTCTGGAATTCGTGAAGAAATTGGGGGTCTTCGGCCTGCTGTTTTTCTTGGCGAGGCCTTATCACAAATTAGTGGGGAAGCCCGAAGGTTAGGGTTTCGGTGAGTTCAGCAGAATCTGAGAAGCAGGGAGCTGGCCTCCTGCCTGTCCTTGACCTGCAGGGCCCCGGGATGACTAACCAGGCAGGTGACCCGCGCTTGGGCAGGGGGAGACCGTGTCTGCACAAGCTGGCAGGCTTCAGAAAGCCCCGCACCCCTGCCTGCCGGGGCCCCTCGCAGCTGGAAGTGAGCCTTGGCCTGCGAGTCCTGAGCCGGGACTCGGGGCGCTGCAGGGAAGAGGCCCTCGGCCGTGTGCGACGGGCTGGCCCAGGCCGGGGGGAGGCGAGCTGGGCTGGGGCTCTGGGGCGCAGGCCCGTGGACTCGGGGAGCCTCTGGTGAAGCTGCTTCCTCAACCGCAGGCACACGTCAGGCCTCTGCTCCGACTTGTCCCCCCAGACAAGGCAGGACCCAGCCGGGAAAGCTGTTCTTTGGACACAAGGGTGGGCAGAGTGGCCCCCCGGGCACGGATGGCCGCCCGCCGTTGCTCCAGGAAGGGGAGACCCTTGTGTCCCCCAGGGGTGGCCTAAGTTCTGACTGCCCTGCCCCGGGGGCGCCCTGGAGCGGACACAAGGGTGGCAGGCAGGTCTGGCCCAGGTTCAAGACGTGTGTTTAGAGCCAGGCCGGTCGGTCTGGGGCAAATCACACACTTGGCTGCTGGGCTCGCCGGCGGTGCGCGAGCAGGCTGGGCGTCTGGTGACGGCGGACCCCGGTGCGCTGGCTCCCGACGGACAGTCTGGCTGCAGACTGCCGGACGCACAGGCTACGCCAGGCGCCGCCCTCGGGACCTGGGACAGGTGACTGGCTCGGGTGTGACAGAGACCCCTGGGCCCCCATTTCTCGTCTAAGGACACTGAGGCCCGGAACGATAAGGGTCTGGTTCAAAAGGACGCGGCTGGAGCGTGGCAGGGCAAGATAGAGCCGGCGCAGTGCTCGCCAGGACGCGACCGCAGAGACCCTCCCTCCGAGTGGGGCAGTGATCGAACCCCTATTCTTACTCCTGGCTCTCCTGTCCCCTCCATGTCCCGAGGCAAGTCCCACGCCCTGGAGCCCAGGATCCTCATGGCATCGCCTCCTGGGGGTGTGAGGAGGGAGCACGGCAGAGGGCAGAGCACGAGGCTGGCACTCACCCCCGGCCCCCGCTCCTCTGCCCCCCTCCTCGTGGGCCTGCAAAGGGGTGCCGTGTGGAGGTGCAGAGGGGCTGCCCACGTGCGCCCCTCCCGCGGGCGATGCGGCTCCAAGCCCCGCAGGACATCCAGACCCTTCCCCGCTCTGCTGCCCACTCCCGCCCTCCCGCTCTGAGGGCGATCGTGGCCCCAGCCCCCAGCCCCCTGGCCTCCGGCCTCACGGGGACCCTGGCAGCCAGGGTCGGTGCATCTGGCAGAACACAATCGGGAGGGGGACGGCTGCCACTCCCGGGGATTTAGGGCCGTCACCTGGCAGAGCGAGGACTGTCCGCCCTGACAGAGCGAGTGGCCCCGTGCTGAAAGGTGACACCGCAAAGCGATACTGAGCCGGCGGGAGACTGTATCATGTGAGCCTGCAAGTGTGTGTGTCGTGCCTGTCTGTCCGCCCTTCCTGGGCTCCGTGTCTGCGACCCCCCTGGTGATTTTGCTGGAAGGCCCAAGTCCAGATGTGGTTTTCGATCAGGAGGATGGGGCCCAAGGGTCAGGGTGCGGCGGCGGCGGTGGAGGGGGGCTCGTGCATGGAGTGTGGGTCGGGGTCAGGAGCAGAGAGCCAGGCTTGCGTTTCTGCTCTTCCTGGTGGAGAACAGACTCCTTCACACCTGCAGTGGGACCCCAGGCCACCCCCTGCACCCCCGGAACGGCCCTCTGTCACGTGACGTGCTCTGGCCACCGGGTCAGGCGCGCGCGGCTGCACTTGTGCTCTGGGCCGGCCTCTCTTACTGCTGGGAACCCTGGGGCCACCAGCGTGTGAACCTCCCCAGCTAGCCGGCCCGAGAGGCCCCAGGCCCCGGCTGAGGGCCTGACCTGCGAGGGAGGCCATCCGAGACCACCCAGCCCCCACTCGGCCCCGCCGGCCGCCCCACGGAGATGTGGGCAGCTACGCTTGGGGAAGGTTCGCTGCTCTGAGAGGCTCTGAGGTTCGGGGACGGTGCGTCTCAGAGCCGGGCTAGCTTACACGCTGCCGCTTTGAGCCTCGGCATTGTCCTTAACTAGCTGTCCCTGCTTCAGGCGCCACTGTCACCGCAGGGACAGATCCACGGACCGGACCTGGCCTGGGACGGTCTTCCTGGGGCCCCCGGAAACACAGAAGTGCCATGGGGCCTCCCCCACATGCCACAAGCCCACCACGGAGGGTGCCATCCTCCCCCCGGACAGACAAGGACACTGAGGCCCAGAGAGGGAGGGGCTTGGGGGGGGGTCTCAAGGGCCCGAGCCAGCGTTCTCCTTGGTCTGGGTGGGCTCACATCCTGCTGTGAGGCCCACATGCCCAGTGTCCCCTGGGAGGCTGAGAGTCTGTGACCCTCCATTCGTCCCATGGCCATGGGGACGGGACCCCCAGCACCGTCACCCTGGGGCGGGGGGCCCAGTAGTCCCCGGCACACGGTGCTCCGGGCTCCGCTGGCGGCTGCGTCTGCCCCTGGCAGGATGGGATGGGGTGCACCCGGAGTCCGGCTCTGCCTGTGGCCACCCCCTCCCCCTCTCACAGCCTCCGGGGCACCGTGGCCCTCAGAACCTGGCCCCGGGACCCTCACAGACTGCATCACATCCCCGCACGGCTGGCGACCCTCAGTCTTGCCCATCTGTCACCCCCTTGGGGAAGCCATCACCCCGGGCTGAAGAGTCACACCCAGACCCACCCCAGCCGCCTGCCCTCACCCAGCCCGTCAGCCCGATGTGAGGTCACATCACCTGTGAGCGCCGGGGGACAGGGTGTGCTGGCTCTGTGGCTCCCTGACCGCCCCCCCTGCCCCTGCCCCGCCCTGACTTCCTTGGGCCAGCCCACATGGGGACCCCGGGGGCTGTGGGGCTCCCTGCACACAGCGAGGCCGTCCACACGACACCTGGGCCGTGGAGCCCGTGGAAGTCGGCGGGCCACTGAGGGGGACGGGAAGCTCGGGCTGACATGGGTGCGGCAGGCCCTCATGGGCTTAGAGTGGGGGTGTCCCTGAGGGGCCCTGAGCTGCAGGGAGGGGTGGACTCCGGGTGAGGGGGGGGGTGCCCCCGACCAGGCCGTGCCCTAGGGGAGGCCAGACAGCCCAGAGGGGCTGCCTTGCCGAGGGCAGCGGTCCTCATAACGGCTCCATGGGATCCAGGACGGTGGCCCACAGGGCCCGCCCCCGCCTCCCCCTGGCCTGCTCTGCCGGGCGCCCCCACCCCTGCACGCAGGAGAAAAGCCATGAGTAGACTCTTGGGCACCGGAATGTAAATCCCTAGAAATATTTCTTGGTACAATCTGCTGATTCCACTCCCGCCACGGCCGGGGGGTGCAGGGCACACCCCCGGTGGCTGGGGCTGCAGCGCGGCGGAGGGGCAGCCGGGCTGGGACGCAGACGCGGGCCTCGGGCCCTCAAAGTGCCCAGCGGGAGTCGGCTTATTAGCGGCCCGGAACAAAAGCAGCTGAGGCTTGGGGTCCCCTTGCACGCAGACCCAGCAGGGAGCCTTTCAACCCCAAAGCACTGCCTTTTAACCCGGCCTCCCCTGCAGGACAAACGGGGGGAAATTCGTCGTGGGTGCCGTTGGATGCTTTGTAACTTGTCGGCCGCGTCCCTGGAGTCGCTCCGGCCCGAGCGGCTTGCCTCTTGACATTCAGAACGGATAACCTGAAGCAGCCCCTGCCGGCCCCCTCCCTGCCTTTTTAACTCTTTACAAGAGTCCGAAGACAAAACCCCTTTCTTGCCTTGGGGCCGGGCCTCTGCGAGCGCCAGGGGCCCTCGTCCCAGGGAAAGCTGGGGAGGACGGGCTGGGGAGGACGGGCTGGGGAGGACAGCCTCCAGGACGCGGAAGCTCAGGAGAACCTCTTTCTTCTCCCTCGGAACCGAGCCCTGGCAGCCTTGGGGTCTGTGCGGGCCGCTTCCTTCCCTGCCTGACCCTACTTAATGGGGCAAACGAGGGACAATCGCCCCAGGGCTCCAAGGGCCTGACTTCCACAGGCTGCAGAGGACATCCTGAGAACTCCCCAGGAGGCACGGGGCCCCCAGGTTCTGGAAGCTTCCGCCCGGCACCGCAGAGTGGCTGTGGCTCTGCTTATGCTCTGGCTCCCATCTTCCATGGCCAAGGAGAAGCCCAGGGCGAGGCCCCCGACACAGGGCACTCTGGGAAGGCTCCTTCTGGCGCCTGCAGCTCCGGCACGCAGGGGTTAACAGGACACGGCCGGCGCTGGGCGGCCCTGGGTCCCACTCCCCTCGCAGGGAACGGCCAGGTGACCTTCGAGGGGCCTGCCTCTGCTCTGGGAGCCTCTCCCAAGGCCAGTGGCCTCCTCCTGGCCTTCAGCTGTCGCCGCACAAGGCCAGCGTGGGCTTGGCCTAAAGGAGGCCTGACCTCAGCCTGGCCCCGGAAGGCAACTGGGCCGGGGAGTGCGTGCCTGCGTGTGCACTTCCGGATGCGGTGGGGCCGCCGACGCACGTGAGCCTTTCAGGGTGCCGGCAATCCTTTGTAAAGTTATGACCGACGGGGATGTGTGGTTTGTCTTGAGCCTCTGAACCTCGCGGGCAGGATCCGTCGGGAGAGTCCTGCGCTAGCTCGGGTCCCGAGAGTGTCCCCTCCCCACCGCCCCCCTCCCCAGCCCTCAGCTCTCAGCCACGGTGGAGGGAGGTTTTCCTCCGGGGCCAGTCCTGGGAGGTTGTGGGTGTGCGTGTCCGTGACGAAGAGAGCCCCCAACTCCCGGGGCATGAGAGGGCACAGGCACGGTGTCGGTGACGCACGTACGTGACCTGGTCACACATCTGCAGTGGGGTTTGATCTGCTCATCCCCCCCCCCCCCACTTCTGTAACTGAAGATCATAGAAAACCAAGGTGTGCCTCTGGAGGTCACGGCCCAAGTGGGGCCGCTTGTTCCTCGGAAACCACAGGACAGACGGCCTGCGGTGCTGTCCCTGGCCATCCTTGTTACCAATGGGCCCTGGGCACTGGGGTCACCACACACGGCTTGTCACCAGTGGGCGCGTCGGGGCTGAGGGTCAGCGAAGCCATGACAGTCCTCCAGACTTACTGTGGCCCGTGTTCTCTGAGCACTGGGGACCTGTGCGCCAGACACGTCGCCTCTTAGGAAGGGAAATCTGTGTGTTTATAACCTCGTGGTTACGATCACGTGGTCCAGGGGTGCATGTCAGACCCCGAGAGACACAGGTGGACACTCGGGGGGCTGGCTCTCTGAGAGCGCGCAGCTCCGAGGTGGCCTGGCGGGGACGTGACAGGCCGGCAGCCGCGGGGCCTCCTGCCCCTGGCATGTACACGGAGCGGTGACAAGGCAGACGGCACCTGGAGAGGCCTCCCGGGAGAGCATCAACCCCTTAGCGTGGTCCTGGCTGCAACTGCCCTTCCCGTGACAGGTTCCAGCAGCGCTGAGCCGGGGGGCCCCCGCCGTGCTCCTGCTCCGAGGAGTTACAGTTTGGGGTCCTAGCTTTCCTTGACGGCTCGGAACAGTCAGCCTTGCAGTCACTGGAAGCGGCGCGGTGCCTCCCCGCCCCCCTTCCTTGCATCCACATCCCGGGAGCTGCACCCCATGCAGTTTGTGGTGGCCGTGGCTCCGTGCGTGGAAACAGAGACGGGGTGGGGGCCAGCCTGGCAGCAGGGAGGCTAAGCACAGAGCCGGCCAGGGGCTCGGGCGGCTGGGGCCCAGCTCCGGGGGGCGTGCGAGCCTGCAGGCTGGCGGAGGAGGCAGTAGAAGGGGCCCCCTGTCCTGAGCCTCTACCTTGCAGGCTGGGGGGTCGTCCAGGGCTCAGATCCAGGCCAGGCGTGTCAGCCGGTCAGCCCAGAGCTCACTTGGGAGAAGGGGTCCACCCCAAGCCAGGAGCTGCGGGGCGCCAGGCTACACCCTTCCAACACGGCAAAACAAGAAATGCGGGTAGAGCAGACGCGGCCTTCCTGGCTCCCAGGAGCAAAGCTCAGTTCTTTCCCTGCAGCCTGAGGCTCCCTGACGAGGCAGGAGCTGCTGCTCTGGGGTCCTCCGGCCCCGAGGCTGCAGACGGGCCTCCCCCGTCCCGCTCCTCCTGCCCCCCCTCCCCCGTCCCCAGCGCTGTCCCCAAGGCCCTTTGCTTCTGCTCTCCTGAGAGCTTGTGGTTAGAACAAAATAAGAAGCCGGAGAGTGGGGCCTGCGGAACTTTCCTGAATACAGGGTGGGGGAGGGCCGTGACTTCCTGGAGCTCCCCTCCCCCAGCACCAGTCTCCTCCTGGCCCGGGCGGTGGGGCCCAGTGGGGCCGTGGGGCCCAGAGGGGGCCGGCATAGGTAATGGCTCTCGAGGAGGACAAGGAAAAGGCCGGAAAGCCCGGGGGGAGGGAGCTCTCTCCCGTGGCCACCTCAAAGTCTCCTTTCTGTTGGCTTTTGAATCCTGAGTGTTTTGGAGAAACTGTAAGTGGCGTCAGGCCCCGCTGCTGACCCTCCCGCTCTGGGTGACGCACGAGCTGATTTCCAGGCCCCCCTCCCCCCGGACGGCCCTGAATCCTGAGGGGAGTCTGAGGGGCACCGCGAGGAGCAACCCTGCCACCCCACCCCTGCAGGGCGTGTGTTTGCCCTGTTGGGAGGGAAGAGAGGGGCCCTCTCTTCAGGACCCCTCCTTCCTCGCCCCCCCAGGGCTGCTTGGTGTCCAGGGGGGCGTGGCACCAGCCGGCGGGACCACGTTGCGGGGCGGGGGGGGGGGGGGGGGGGCGGCACCCCGATGATAATGCAGCCCCACGGTGCTGGGGATGGCGGAAGCGCCTGACGGGCCCGGATCTCCCTGCAGCTCGCACACAGCCCTGCCAGGAGGCTCTCGTGCCCCCCAGGCCGACCCTCAGGAAGACGAAGTGTGAGGGGTGCAGGCGGTGAGCTCAGGGCCGTCCGCGGTGAGTGGCGTGTGTAGGGTCCGGGGCTAGAGGCCGGCTCGGTGTCGCGCCGGGACCTCAGTGGTCAGGGCCAGAGCGCCTCCAGAGAGCCGGCCTCAGTCCTGACCGGCACGGCTCCCTGATCCCCAAACACCCACACCCCCTCAGCCCTCCAGGCTCTCTGCCTGCTGGTGCGGTAAGCGGGGCCGCTGTGCAGGCCCCCGGCCGGCCTGAGAGGGACAGCAGCGCGCGACGGAAGGGAAGCCGCGGGGCCGTCTGTTACGCAGCAGGCCCTGGGTCGTCCTGACTAGTCCAGGGTTCACTGACGGCTGTGCACCCGACATCCGACGGGGCTCTCCTCCCATATCTGTGTGCTGACCTCCTGCGGAGCGCCCGGCCCGGGCCCGGGTGTGAGCCCCGTAGGTTCCTATCCAGGACCCCCTCCCACAGGCTCCTGGCTGCCCACGGCTCCCTCCAGAGGTCAGGCCGAGGAGCCAGTGCACCGGCGCACTGCCCATCGGTGTCGGCCGCCGGGTGCCACTCCGCCGGCGCCTTCCTCAGCTCCCTTTCTGGGCGGGACTCCTGCGTGGCCACGGACTCCGGCCGTGGCTGGGAAGCCCCCAAGAGAAGACGTTCCGGGAGGCAGGGGGTGGAAGTCCGCAGGCCCCGCAGAACCGAGGCGGTTTGTGTGCACGGCCCCGGGCAGCCGGGCGGGCGGCCGCGTGCCCAGGGAGCCCGAGGCCCACCCGGAGGCGGGGGACAGGCCGCAGCTGGAGACCCAGCCGCGCTCTGAGGTGATGCGCACGCGCATCTGCCCGCCGGACCTCCTCCTTCCGCGAACCCGCAGCTCCGGCCCCTGAGACCGTCCCTCGGGGGAACCCTGGAGGCGCTGCGGCCCCTCTGAGGACGCCGAGGGCCACCCCAAATGTGAAAACCGGCAAGTGACACAAATAGCAATTAATGTGGGCCCAGCAACAAAGATAGGTGAGGTGGGCGAGAGACGGGGGTGTGACCTCGCCACCGGAGCCTGTCCTGACACCCCCAGTGTGGCCGAGGTCAAAGGCAGGGCACAGCCCCGGGGGGCTCACGCCCTCTGAAACGGGCTTTTACGGGAGGGAATTCATCTGAAAGCTGCAGGTCTGGGGTTGTCAGGAAATCCCTGCTTTATCTCAGGTCGTCAGGTCCAAAATCTGTCCCCTGGGCGGAGGGCGGCCTCTCCCTGACAGCCGGCACAGCGGGCCAGCGGGGGGTCGACGGAGACTCGGGGGACGGTTTTATGCCTGCGTCAGCATGTGGTTTCCGACCTGGCTGCCCCACGCCCGCTCCCCCCCAACCCCGGAGTCAGGCTGACGTGGCCGCTCCCCCCCAGGTCCACACACAGCTCTGGAGAGCAGGAGCCGCCCTCACAGCCAGGGCGAACGTGGCCACAAGAACAGAGTGGGACACGGCGGTGCCCCGGGGGCTCCTCACCCCACCTGAGCCAGGACCTCTGGCCCTGAGAGGAGTCCGCCCAGGTCCGACCGCCGAGGTGGTCACAAGCTCCCAAGGCTGGTAAGGCCAGGGATGGGCGGGCGTCTCCTCCGAGAGAGCCTGGGACTGGCCTGGGCTTCTCTCAGGTGCAGTGGTCCCCGCCCACCCCTACAGCTGGAAACCAAGACCCCCGCGGTCCCCGCCTCCCTCCCATCACAAGCCCCAGAGCCCTGGTCTCCTCCTCCCCGTCACCCGGGCCCCGCCTAGGCCTGGTGGCTGCGGAGGGTCCTCCCTGGACCCCTTCCCCTCCCCTGCTGGCCACCAAAGAGACCTGGGTGACACGCACAGCCTGCCCTGCCCCACGCCCCACGGGCTGCCTGAGAGCCCAGACCCAAAGGGAGAACAGGTCCACACTGCCGGCTGCTTCCCGGGCTGAGGCCTGAGGTGGGGGGTGGGTGTCTGTGTCAGTCAGGGCTGGTGCCCGGAGCGCCCTTGCCCTCAGCTTCCCGGGACATCCGTGAACGCCCATCCATCCCACGACCGCACCCCTGCAGCGGCAACGGGGCGCCCACGGTCCGCTGCGCCTCGCGGCCATCTGTGAGCACCGCCCTGGGCTCGTCCCGCCGCGGCGTCCGGGCCAGACACTGACAGGCCGGAGCACACGCGTGTGAGGGGCCAGGACTCGGGTCCCAGGCCCCGGACTTTGGGGGGACGAGGGGCGCTACTGTCTGGACCATGGCGGTGGGGCCCCAGGCCTGCTCCCACCCGACGGTGCCCCGGCCCCGATCCCCGCGGCCCTGGAGCCCGCCACACCACTCCCTCTGGACTTTCACCCGCCACGCCACGCCTCTACTTGCGTGGGGTCCGCCCGGCGCACGGTCTCCTCCTCGGGGATGGGTCTGCGAAGCCTCGGCTGACACTCGTCCCCCTTCCCCGTCTGCCTGACACTTGCCAGTGCCACTTGCCACTTCTCCCCACGTCAGAGCCCCGTGTCCAGCCTGGGACAAGCACAGAGCAGGTCACTGTCGCCGCTGGTGATGGGGCGGTCACCTGGCCACCCTCCACCCCACTCAGAGGGCACTCAGGCCGCCCGGAGGAGCCACGGGAGGAGGCCTGGGGTCCACGGCCCAGCAGACGGCACAGTCAGAGCTCCTGTGCTGCCTCACAGGGGCCGGGCAGGGCCTCGGGGGAGGGGAGGGGGCTGAGAGGGCGCGGGGGCCCACCCCAAGCCGCACCCCGGGCGAGGGCAGACAGGCAGGACAGGCGGCCTGGGCACTGGGAGGGCCGGGACCTTGCCTTCACCGTGACAGCCCCGGGAAGAGGCCTCGGCGGCCTGCGGCTCAGGCCTGGAGACCTCCGCTGCCCGCGGTGTTCTGTCTTCAGACTCTCGTGGGGCGGGGACCGCAGGCCTGGCACCCCCCCCCAAGTGGTCGGGGACAGAACAAAGGCGCGGTGGTGAGCAGCACGCCGGCCGCAGCTTCGGCGAGGGCCGGGCTCCGAGTGGGTGTCTGTCCATCTGGAAGCAATATTGCAGGAACGTAAGACGGCCAGAGCACGGGGTATTCTCTGAATACGTGAACTCAGTGAGGAATACGGACTTAATGGATCATCTCACCAGCGGCCAGGAGGGCTCAGACCCCTCCCCAGGCCTTCACCCTGCACTTGGCTCCCACCGCAGCCCGGCCCGGCCAGGGGCCAGCAGCGCCTGTGGCCGCGGCCTCCAGAAACAGGGCTGACCCGGGGTCTGAGCTCACTTTTTTCTCGCCCTGGATGGGAGCTGGGGGTGGGGGGGCTCCGAGGCCTGTTCCAGCTCCTGTCCTTGAAACGCCCATTTACAGCGGGGAGGACGACACTGGGGAGAACGCAAGGGTGTGTGGGGGGAGGGTGACGAGTTAACATCTACAATGGCTATGACTTGTTCTGGAATCTCGGGGAGAAAAAACCATTTCTGTAGCTCTTCCCAACTTAATATAGCTGGAATAATAAAATAGAACAATAAAAACCACAGCGGAAAAGATGGCCGGAGCGTTTTTATGGCAACCAGCAGAGGAAGAGCCCAGAAGGCCCGGAGGAGCGCAGCGAACAATGTGATTCAGGGAACGCTTCCAGAAGGCGGGAGGAGCGGAATGCAGGTCCGGCTGGCCTGGGGCGCCGGGAGGAGCGGGGGCTCCCTGTGCTCCGTCCACGGAAGCCGCGTCTCGGGCAGGGTCCTGGCTGCTCTCAGATCTCATTTCAGAGGCTCATTAATCCCTCCCTAACGTGACCCCCCCACGCTTCACGACGTGGTTGAGATCGCGGGGGGTCTCTAGCTGGCTGCCCCCACCCCGTGCCCTTATGTCGGTGGGGGGACCTTAGAGGTGGGGCCTCTGGTTCCTCATCCCTCCCAGGACCCCCCCAGCCCGTCCCCACTTACAGCCAGGGCTCTTGCAGGGGGCTGGCCTCACCCTGACGACAGGCTCGCAGGGACGCGGAGGCAGGAACCCTTTCCCGTCGCCCACGGCCTCCCCACCACGGCCAGCCGAAGCCTCCAGGGCGACCACGTGCGCACCCCAGGCCAGGAGGCCGCAAGGGGGCCACGCGCAGAGAAGGCCCGGGAGCTCAGCCCCTCTGGCTTCCTGGCCACCGGGTGCTGCTGCTGGGGGCACAGAAGGCCTCAGGCTGTGCTGGTCACGGAGTGGGGGCTCCCACTGAAGGCCCCTGTCCAACATTCCAAGAGGGACAGAAGCGCTCAGAGCTCCTTGGGCTACGGCCGTCTGGTGAGGTGGGGGCGAGCCTCGGAGAGTCGGGCTGCCAGGCCTCTGGACTCTGGTGCGTGTGCTTTGGCTGGCTGGAAACCCGGCCTGGCACCCTGGGGAAGGCAGGTGGGAAGGGAGGCCTTCTCTACCCCAAAACACCTCGCTGGGACTATGGAGGGGCCCTGCTTGAGCCTCTCTCGGCCCTGGGGGGCTGCCATCCCCATTCCGGCCCGGGGCCCTAGCGAGCCTGTACTGACATCCCTGAGGCCGGGCAGCCCGGCTGTTGGACCTCCTGTGCTCAGGGAGCCCCTGCGTGCCACCGCGCCCCCCTGCAGCCCTCACCCCTGCCGAGGCGTGGTGCACAGGGGGCTCCATAAATGCACAGTTCCTGGGGGCGTGGGCAGGAGCCAGACTCTGCACGAAGCCTCTCCCCAGGACCCCGCAGGACATGAGCCGCCACCTCCTTGGACCTGGTTTTCCTGGGGGGGGGGGCAGGGAACACAGGGAGCATTTCCCTCTTTCCCCAAGTGGGGGGTAGACCCAGTGAGGCTGAGACGCACCCGCTGTCGGTGACCCAGCTCGCTCTAGACGGCCTGACCCAGCCCCGTCCAAAGGCTACACCCAGGTGAGCAGTGGACCAGCCCCGGCCACTGGCTCCAGGCAAGCACCTCACGGGCCGATTCCACCTCCCCTTAAAGGCCGCTCCCCAGAAGCAGTGCTGGGACCCTTCCCTCGAGGGCTACACACCAGATCTGGGATCCTTGAGTAGACAGGAGATCTGAACAATCACATTTCTTTTGTAAGCCGCCAAAGTCCCATTTCCCTGGCGGTGAGGTCCTCAGAGGCCTCACCTGGTATTAAGGACCATCCCTTGACTGGGGCGGGCACTGCCATAAAACTGCTGGTCCAGGAAACAGTTAGTTATTCCTGTAGACCTTCCTGGGGTTTCCACGCCTGGTGCCAGTGTTGGGGTGCAGAGAACGTGAGATGGTAGAGCCGCCCTGGGTTCTGGGAGCCACAGTCTGGGGTGGTGATCACACTTGGGAGGGACAGCCAAGGCATGTGAAGAGGCCTGAGAGGCCCTGGGTATGAGGGTGCCCCCAGGAGGGGAGGGGAGGGTGCCCCCAGGAGGGGAGGAGAGGCCCTGGGTATGAGGGTGCCCCAGGCAGGGGTGGGAAAAGGCTTGGGCCAGAGCAACACGTTGTGCCTGGCACTAAGCTGGGACCATGAAGCATCAGCAGAGCCTGGAGGGAAGGGGCCCGGAACTGGGAGGAGCATGGAGGCTCGGGGGAGTTATGGTCTGGAGGCTGGGCAGGGCCAGCGGGTGGGAAGGAAGGACGGTAGCTGGTCACGGCTGCACAAAACCCTGCAGCGCCAACGAAAGAAAGAAAAGAAGATCGAAAGAGAATGGAAAGACGTCCCATGTTCATGGACCGAAGACCTCCTGTTGCTGAGATGCCCACACTCCCCCGAATGCCTGACAGACCTGATCCTTCTCAGAACCGCACCTGGCTTCTGTGCAGAGACTGACAAGCGGGTCCAGAATGTGTATGGAACCTTGCTGGACCCAGGACGGCCCAACAATCTTGGAAAAGGAAGAACACAGTGGGAAGACCCAGTTTGGTTCACGTGGTCCGGCCCAGCCCGGCTGTGAGGACAGACAGGTGAGCAGCTCACGCTTCCTAATTTCAAAAGTTGCTGCAAAGCTACAGTGACCAAGACAGTGGGTACGGGGAGAAGGACAGACGCACAGATCGGTGGGATGGAGCTGAAAGCCCAGATATAAACCCTCCCATTCACGTTCGCTCAGTCTCTTCAACGAGAGGCGCTGGGGAAACTGGATCTCTCTCATCCAGACCCCACCTCACACCCTACACAAAAGTGAACTCCAATGGGTCAAAGTGAGATACAGGAGCTGAGACTATAAACACTTAGAAGAAAACGGGAAGCAGTCTCTGTGCCCTTGGACTTGCACAGCGCTGGCTTACAACACAACACGCAAACATCAAGAAGAGAAGAGTAGTTTATTTGGACTTCATCAAAATTAGGAATTATTGTGAGTCAAAGGACACCAGCAACAAGGTGAAAAGACAACCCACAAAACGGAGGGAAATAACGTCTCATGAGGGACTTGTATCCGGTATATATGCAGAACCCAGATGACTCAATAATAAAACGATAAGTAACTTAATAAGAATTGGGCAGAGGATCTAACTAGACATTCCGTAAAGAAGATGAGCAAATGGCCAATAAACACACGAAAAGATGTTCAACCTCATTAGCCACCAGGGAGATGCACATCTAACCCACAACGAGCTGGGACGTCTCCCCCCCGGGAGCCCTTGCGTGAGCCCGCCGACGGCAGCGGGCGGTGCTGAGGGCGTGGCGGCATCGGCGCCGTCGGTGATGCTGGTAGGAGGGCACGAGGGTGCAGCCACTACGGGGGGCCGCCGGGCGCCTCCTTACGAGGTGGAACGCCACGCTCCCACGTGACCCGCCAAGTTTGCGACCTGGGGCGGACCCCAGGAGGGTGAAGCGGTCCTGTCCACGGCAACGTGCCTCGTAATGGACGGACAGTGGAACCAGCCCAAACACCCGTCCATGGGGCGCAGCCACACGACGGGACCTCGCTGGGCCGGGAAGGTGCACGGAGGCCCCACACCCGCTGCACGCGGCGTGGGCCTTGAGGACAACAGCGGAAGTCAGGAGGCAGCCACGACGGAAGGCCACGTAGCGTGTGATTCTTTGTCTACAAAATGTCCACGGCAGGCAAATCCATCCAGACAGAAAGCAGATTTGTGGCTTCCTGGGATAGGGAGGTGGGAGGGGTGAGGACTGACTGCTCCCGGCACGGGGTTTCTTCTCGGGTGCTGGAAACGTTCTGGAACTAGACAGTGCTGGTGCCCACACAGCTCTGGGGACACTAAAAACCACCATTTCGCACGCTTTACGTGGGTGAATTGTATGGTAAGTGAGCGGTATCTGAATAAAGCTAATTACGAAAACAAAAACAAAAGCCAAAAAACACAAAACAAACAGATGCGCGGGACCACGGCCCCCGAGGGCAGCGCCCGACTCAGAGCTGCCCCTGCTGAGCGTGGGGGCCCGGGAAGCCCCCAGCGGCCCCCGAGGGGAGGGCCGAGCTCCTACCCACGTCTCGCTATGCGGCCCCCAGGTTGGACGTTTCTCATGGTGAAAAGCCCAGGCACAGGGAGGCCAGAAGCCTCTGCAGCTGGGTGGGGGGTGGGGGGCTGGAAGCCGAGCAGCAGACACGGGCTCCCACGCTCCGGGGCCAAGCTGACGTGGCTAACGCTAACCAGACCCCGTGCCACAGCCGGGCTACAGCTCACCCTGGGCAGCGCGCTGAGCCCCTCCCCAGCGATGGCAGCCGTGGGGAGGGGCGGCGGGGCAGGCAGCCCCAAAGGTAATTTGCACACGGAGTTTATAAGGCCCCTCAGCTCTTTTAAACATATGCTTCTCTGATTATAAGCAGCTGATGGCTCACAAGATTCAGATTTTCCAGCAAGGCTTCCAAAAACAGATTACACTCCAAGCAGAGAAAGGTGACGGGGTCCCTTGCTGTGGACGTAAATCCAACCACGTTCTCCAGCAGCTGGAGCCGGCCCTGTTGCCAGGCTCGGAGCATGTCACATCTGTAAAATGTTTGCTGCCATCGACATGTCCCGAGGAGGACTTTGGCCCCAGGCGCAGGCCTGGGGGGGGGGGGGAACGGGGTGAAGGAGACCGAGCCCCCCCCCCATCTGAGACCGAATCCCCTGACTCCCCAGGGCTGGGTCTGGGTAAAGCCGTCGCCTCCCGCATGCAGGCCCGGGTCGAGGGCTGAGGCTTGGGGCCACCGCGTGCTGGCCCCCTTGTGGGGTGCCGCCCACGCCTTCGCTGACTCCCCAGCCTCCTCAGGGGTTTGGGGTGCACCAAAGGGGAGTTCAAAAGAATGAGGAGGAGCGTGGGCAATCAGAAGCAGTGGTGAGGACCCGGCACCCCAACTAAAGCCCGGTTTGCCACCTCGCCTGGGGCCTGCTTGGCCGTGCCGGGGGTCGGGACTCGGGCTGCAGACCGGACTCTGCTGAGACAGGGTTCAGGTCCAGTCTGACACGGGGCTGCCACCGAGTGAGTTTGGGCCACGAGCCGTGGCCTCCCTGCTGAGGAGGCGCTCTGAGGCGTCCCTGGCCATGTTGAAAAGGACATCGTGTTCACGTGGAACAATATGTGAGCAGGTCCCGGGTCCCCGCTTGTTTGTCTGCCAGCGGCGACCCGGGTGAGGCTGGGGGGCAGCTGCCCTCATGCCCTCGCCTGCCGGACACCCCCCCCCCAGGGCAGACGAGCTGGTGCACGCAGGATCAGCACCCTCCCAGGCAAAGGTGGGCAGGGCTCACCTGCTCTCATGCCCAGTGAGCCCTGTGTCCACACTGGGGCCTCCCTGGCAGGTTGCAGGGCTGCTGTGTGAGCGGGGGCTGTGTCCCTCACCAAGGCTGTGTGGCAGAGAAGGAAGGGCAGGCGGGCAGACAGACAGACAGAAAGACAGAGCCTGGTCCTGGGATGCCCATGAGCAAAGCCCCGCTTCAGTACCTACTCGTTGTGTGATGCCTGGTAAGCCCCTTGCGTTTACATGCCTCGATTTCCCCATCGCCATGGCGGGCTGTGTTAGGAATAAAGGAATTGCCATCACGACGCCCTCGGGACTGGGTGGCATACAGGGGCCCCTATGCTCTGTGGATCTGTCCCCCCTTGGGGTCCCCAGTGTCACTGTCTGCCCACACAGGACACCCTGCCACCCCCGGCATGGGCCCGCGCCCTGTTCGCTGTGGCTAACCCATGAGAGGGCCCGCCAGCGGCCCCAGGGCCCGGAAGACGATGGGGCCGGAGCTCGCTGAGGAGCCCCCCTCTCCCGGGCCCTGGCCACGGAACCAGCCTATGGGAGCTCCGTGTCAGCCGCCAGACCCACAGGCCACGCTGAGGGGCAGGAGGCTGCACGTACGGGAGGCAGAAGGATGTGTGCAGGGCAGGAGAGGAGGGGAGGGACAGTCACCGCCGGGTTTGTGCCCCGCAAGGCGGGCTGGGGCACAGGACCAGCGGGCTCCCAGAGGCAGGTGAGAAGGTGCTCTGGCGACCCAGCCCCCAGCCCTGATGCCTGGCATGCCCTGGAGGCTGCCCGGCAGCGCAGGGCCACTGGCCACCAGTCCAGGGAGAGGCGAGCATTGCCCGTCGTCCTGCCCGTGTGCTTAAGACCCGGATCTGGGGATTCTCGGCGGAAGAAGAAGGTCAACTGTTACAGCTGGCAGGCCGCCGTCTAGCTGTCAGCTTCTCCCAGCCAGAAGCACACGGCCAGAGCCGCCCCTCTGCTCGAACGCCGACCGGGACCCACTGCCCCAGGGACCACCCACTGAGTCCAAGCATCAATTTGCAAGTGGGGCCTGTGCAGGGGGGGGGGGAGGGGGTTGGTTCTCACGGGCACCTCAGGTCATGGCCCCTGGCCTGGAGGACAGAATTCAAATCCTGGAAGAGCAGAAACACGGCTTGTATGCCAGGGGCAGGCATTGCTGTTTGGCCACAGCACTCTCTCTCTCGGGCCCAGTGCCACCAACCGATGGCAAAAGCCGACAGGCAGGCCGAGCCCTCTTTGCCACCCCTGCCAGGCGGGATATATCACCTAGCTCTTGTGAAGCAACAAATTACCCTACAACTTCACAGCTCAAGGCAGTGGACGTTCATCACATCATGTGGCCTCCGTGGGTCAGAATCCAGGAGTGGCTGGCTGGGTGGTGCTGGCTCGGGGTCTCCTGGGAGGCTGCAGTTGGGGTGCTGGCCAGGGCTGTGGCCTCTGAAGTCTAGACTCGGGACTGGAGGGCTCACCGCCATGATGGTGTGCTTGTGAAAGGCCTGAGTTTTCAGCACGTGGACCTCTCCACAGGACTGCTTGGGTGTCCTTCCAACATGGCGGCCGGCGTCTCCAGGAGCCGGGGAGCCCTAGGACAGCAAGCAGGAGGCAGCAGTGGCTTTCACGGGCTGGTTTCGGAAGGCACACTCACACCGCCACCACATTCTAGTGACCAGAGGAAAATCACTAGGTCCACACCAAAGTCAAGGCGGTGTGGGGGGATTGAGCTCCCCCTTTCGAAGGAAGGAGTCTCGAAGGCCCCACGGACAGGTCTTAAAACCACACGGCCACATGGCAGCCCAGACAGGTCGCCCTTTCTCCACATTCGTGTCTTTTTTGTCCAAGTGACACCCATCCTCTGAGCCTGGCTGGCTTGATCAGAACATTCTCATTCGGTTCCCCAAAGCCCCTCATAGCCAGCCAGCCGGTGCCCCCTGCTCACCAGAGCCCTGCTGGGCTTCACGGCAGCGGCCTCGCCCTCCGCTGGCCCAGAGCCAAGCATGTATCGGGTTCCCCACAAGTGCTTGTTTTCACCACAAATATCGACCGATGGCCCTTCAACGCTGAATAGCCAATCTACCCCGCCGGGGCCACTGGGACGGGGCTCCCTACCCACACTTTTCCCAGAACTTTCGAGATCACCGAAAATCCTTCTTGGGCTGAGCCTGGCAGGGCCAGTGTCCGCAACGGCCTGGGAACTGGCTGTGCCATCGGTGGGCCGAGGCAGGAAGTGGGGTGGGCGGACATGCCCGGGGGGAACGCACTGTGGGAAGAAACTGCTTCTGGAAGGTAATGGTGGAGAGGCTCTCTAGGCGCCGGGTCTGGCAGGGCCCAGCTCGCCTGCTTTCCCACCCCCCACGCCTGGCACCCAACCAGGCCCCCAGCAGGTGCTGACGAGACAGCTGCCGAGCTGACCCGCATCGGAGCGGGGGCTCTGGGAGGACGGGGCTGGCTAATCAAGGCTTGGCTGGGCCGTGCCCAAACACACACGGCACAGCTGCCCTCCCGACGGGGAGCGGCCCCACCCCACGCTGCTGCTTCTCGGACCGTCTGGCCTCGGGACCCCCGCCCGCCCTGCCTCGTGCGATTGCTGACTCCGGAGCCGGGGGAGCAGATCTGCTCATGGGGCCAGGGCCGAGCCCCACACCGCAGAACCGTCTAATGGCGTTTCCCCCGCAGCTTCCTTCCCGTCTTGCTCTCAGAGAAGGGATACTGGGGGGCGCCCAAGACTGTCCTGGAATGGGGCTGCCCAGGGGACACGGGACCTACGAAGGCCACAGGCTCAGAGCTAAGGCACGGAAAGGCGCCGCAGCAGAGCCATGCCCCTGGAGAGCCAGTGCCCCTCCTCCGCCGAGGCGCCGTCCCTGCGGCTGGGCAGCTAGCTCACTGACACGCCCCCCCAGGGGCTGCCACAGCCCTCTGCTGGCCGCGGGGTCCCGGCAAAGCCACCTCCTGGGAGACCCCACCTGCTGCCTCCATCAGGGAGTGATGACAAGTGTCCCCACTAGGTCAACCCCCCATCTCCCCTCCCACCCCCATTCAGCGACTAGAGTGGTCTTTCTAGAAGGGGGACCTGATCTTCACTGCCACCCTCCCCGAAGCTCCCAGAGACGCCCCTCACGCTTCACCCCTCCCATGGCCCGCAAAGCCCAGAAAGGCCCGGAGTCCACTCATCGTCACTGGGGCGTGCAGGTCCAGTGTGGAGAGCGGGGGGCGGGAGGCTCGGCGGACAAGGGCTGTGACCCGGGACTGTGGGCGTGCCGCCTGTGGGCACAGGGCAGCCCTGGGGGAGGAAGGAGGGGCGCGAGTGCTGGGGCGGAGCGGGAGCGGGAGGTCAGCTGCAGGCCGACGCACCCGAAGCCATCGGGGAGGAGGGGCCAGGTGGCACGTGGGTGCGTGAGGTGCCCAGCGGCCGCGGGAGAAGGAAGACTCGGGAATGAAGATGTGGGAAGCAGGGTCAGGGAGACTTTGGATCGATGAGGAACCTGAGGACGGGTCACGGGATCACGGGGACCTCGCCCATGACAGCTGCAGGGGTGTGTGTGCAAGTGTCCGTCCTCCTCACTTCGGGGTCCAGTGCACGGGCCGACCCGAGGAGCAGCCTTCCGGCATCTGCACCGGCCACTCGGGGAGTCTCCCGGGCCCCTCGTGCCCCGCGCGTTCCCGTCCGCTCCCCAGAGCAGCTGGGACAGGGCCTCCCCGGGAAGACGGAGCCGAGGCGGCCACGTGGCCCTGGGCCTCTCAGCCTCGGAGGGAGGAAGCTCCCTGGGAACCCAGCTGAGGCTGAGGCCACTTCCACCCTCGGACTCGGGGGGTAGGACAGCGGTGGCGGGGGGCTGCACTGCGTCCGGCCCCGAGAAGCCCCGGCCTGCCCCGTCCCGGCGCCGGGCCTCTGGGCCCCCACCCCGGCCTCCCCTCCCGCCTTGCCCTGCGGGAGGAGGGCTGGTGCTCCCCCCCGGGACGCCCGGGGCTCTGGGCCCCATCTGCACTTCTGAGCTGGCAAACGCAGAATCCGCTCAGTGACTTCCTCTCCTCACCCCCACCCCCATTCTAAATACCTCGGAATCAAGAGGAAAGCCGAGTGGACGTTTTGAGCCTAATTCTCTTCAGCTGTGTGTGCGTGTGTGCGTGTGTGCACTGGGGTGCAGGGGCCCGCGAGGAAACCTTTTGAACCCCCCCCCACCACTCGCAGCTGCCCCCTGCCGCACGGGAAACTGAGGAAGAGGCCACCAGGTGCCCTGCGCCTGCCCTGTGGTCCCGGGCCTGAGAAGGGGACCAGGGGCAGGCACCATGTCCTGGGCTCCCGGGACCACAGGGCCCCCAGGCTGGCCGTGCCTGATGTGCCCAAGCCGACTCCAGGCCCCCTTTCCAGCACGGCCGGCCCGGGCGGGCCCTGCCGTGCATGCCTCTCCAGCCCATTCCCACGTGTCTCCTGTCTCCCGACGAGACCGCAGCCCCTCTCGGTCTTGGAATGTTTCCCTCTGCGTCCCCCTCCCGGGGCTGGCGGAGGGGAGGGGTGGCGTGGGCACACAACAGGTGTGCCGGGGCTGGCAGGCAGCTAGCCGCTGATTGACAGCACCCCGTGTACGGCCAGCGGGTGAGGGCTGAGGCCGGGCCGCGTGTGACTCGGACAGTCCTTCCCGACCACTGTGTCAATACCGACAGCGGCGGCTCCCGGGCCTGGTCGAAGCACAGCCCCAAAAGACGGTCACTGGCGCACGCGAGGTGCGGTGCCCGCGGAGCTGCCCCATGAGGAAGCCTGTCAGGAGGAAATCCACGTGGTCGGGGGCTCCGGGTCTGAGGCCGGAGGTTCAGGGGGGCAAGCCCTGCCACAGGGAACCACACGCAAACGAACCTGGCCACCCGTGCGGTGTGTCCCCCATCCAATCGCGTCATTAGAACCCAACTCGCGTTAACATCAAGTCAGCTCAGTGTTCACGATTCTGAACACTAGTTTTCAGGATGAAATCCCGGTCGGCACCCTGTCCCTCTTACAAAAGGGGGATCGCCATTTTAAGCAGACTTGTTTAGGTGGCTTCGCATCCATGCCCAAGTCCCTTGGAAGACAGACGAAAGCAAAACCAAAAAGTTGGGGGGAAGCTCCCGCTCCCGAGCAGAGGCTAGAGGAATACAACGCAGCAAACGAAACAACCAAGGGATCCGTAGGCGCTGACCAAGGAGAGCGTCCAGAGGACACTGAGAATTTGTCTGTCTTTCCTACTGGAATAGAAGCCCCCCTTGGGCAGGAGGTCTGTGATGTCCCTCTGAGGACCCTGGGGGGTGGAGACGGACATGGCCGGAGGGTGTCCAGGAAGGGTCTCTGCCTCCCAGTGGAGGGTGCGGGAGGCCAGGAGAGGCAGAGGCGGGAGGCCGGTCCCTCCCGCTCCGGGCAGCGGGAGGCTGGGCGGTGCCGGAGGCCACACCGGGACCCCCGGTCAGTACCGCTTTGCCAGTTGTCTCGCTCTTATGTCAACAGCCCCACGAGGCTGGTAGCGTCAACTCTAGCTGCCAGGTAGGAATCCCAGGACTCCAGTCCCTCCCTGCCATTCTCGGCCAGCCCAAGGAGGGACAGTGGCCACTTGGTGGGGGCAGAGAGTGGGAAGCTGGGCAGGAAGGCGGCGGGGTGACACGTGAGCCGAGGCTCCCAGCCCCTGGAGCCCACTCCCCTATCTTTTTGGACTTCACTCACAAAACACAAGTTCAAAGATGCAATTATGAAGAATTTCAAGAGGGTGACACCAGAGCCTTAAAGCCCCACGTGTGGGGCCCTTCGGAGTGCAGGGCCCCATGCAGGGGGACTGTGACCGCCTGCCTGCTACTGGGATTGGCAGATTCCCCCCGGACACCCGCCCAGGTGGTGAGGGCCGCTGACCCTCTGAATTAAATGCACCAACCAAGGCTTGCTGTACAGCCTTCCTGGGGGCTGGTCAGGGGACAGAAAGGTGACCAAACTGGGCATGGGCATTGCTTCTGAAAGTCAGAGAATAAGCTGTTGGTGTGTAAAAAGACGACGCCATTTTCCCTTTCTCCTCCAGGCTGAACCACAAAGAAAAAACTGACTCTGTCTCCCTTGGAGAGATCCTTGGCTCTTTCCGTAGACACATATTTCAGGCAAAAGCACTTGAGACGAATGTTCTCACTGCTTGTTTCCAGTACGTGATGGCTGCCTGCTTGGCTTGCTCAGCCTCCCCCCTGCTCGCTGGAAGTCAGTCCCGGTTGGTGTGCAGTGAGGCTAATGACTTCTGAGGAAAGACTGAGGCTTCACAGAAGGTCTAAACTGCGCTTGATTTGCTGCTAAGACCTCTATGGAGTCAGAATCCTGTGAGGACAGACTCCTGACGGCCTTTTGCCACAGATTGCCAGGGCTTACTGTAGTGCCCAGCACCCAGGAGGAGCTCTCAAGATGTGTAGGGAGGATGGATGGATGGGTGGATGGGCAGGGGCATGGATGGATGATGGATGCAGAGATGGTTGGATGGGTGGGTAGGGAGATGGATAGAGAGCTGGGTAGGTGGGTGGGTGGGTGGATGGATGGTTGGTTGGTTGGTTGGATGGGCAGGTGGGTGGATGGTTGATGAACATAGGGACGATTGGATGAGTGGGCGGGCGGAGGATGGTTATATAGATGGGTGAGTGGGTGGATGGGCAGGTGGGTGGGTGGATGGGCAGGTGGGTGGGTGGGTGGACGGGCGGGCATACGGTCGAAAGGGCAGGTGGGTGGGTGGATGGACGGGTGGGCGTAGGGTCGAAAGGGCAGGTGGGCGGGTGGGTGGGTGGGTGGCCAGTAGCCAAGTGAACGGGACCAGCGTCTAGGCACAGGTGGACGATAAGGAAGAGGTTGCACCCAGAGTTGTGGTTCAGGCAGGAAGCTGAGCACCTGGGTTACTTCCCTTGGAGTAACCTGGTTAAGGTCTTGGAGCCTCCTTCAGGAGTCCGCCTGTCAGTCTGGGCACCCCCATCAGGAGGTCTCTTGAAGAGTTAACACCAGGACACCCTTAGCAGAGCCCCTGATAGCGCGGATGTGCCCTGCAAGGTCCCCAGGGGGAGGTGGGAGGCCCCCTGCCTGCCTTCGTGGACCCATGGGGTGAGGGTCTGCAGCAGCCCATTTGTGTGCCAAGTGCCGCAAGTGTCCCTTTGGGCACCAAGAAGGGCGTGGACACGCGGAGGTGACCGGGACCAGGGGTGGTCATACATACGGACCCAGGCTAGGGCGTGGCGTGGCACTCGGCCCCGTAGTCATCCCACCAATCCGAGCCCAGGAGGCATCAGCCATGGCCCGTCTCAGCCAATGGCAGAGCGCGGCACACTGCTTTCCGCACCCAGCCAATCTGCGCGGCCGCACGCGGCAACCCCCCCTCACGCTCATCCAATCAACGGCCGGGCGGCTGCCACGTCAGCAGGGGTCCGGGTGCCGCAGGAGCCTCTCTCCGCAGACTGCCGTCCGGCTGCTCAGTCTGCGCGCTGCTCTCAGCGGGGCCGTCCTGTTGGTGGGGCTCTCCTCACGGCGGGGCTCCCCGCTCGGCCGCGCCCTGCTTTCGGTGGCCGAGCTCGGCTCGCGGCGGGGCGCCCCTCTCGGCCGCACCGGCCCCGCAGCCTGCACTCAGGCCCCCGAGCACTGCGGGCGCGGTCCGACCTGGCGGCGCAGGACGGGCGATCGCCGGCGCACCGAGGTGAGCTCCATGTCCTGCGGGCAAGGCTCGGCGCTCTGCTCTGCACTTCCAGGAGCGCCGGCCCGGATCGGGGGTCCTGGCTCGGGTGCATAGTCCGCGTCGGGGATCCGAGTCTGGAGATCGGAGCCAGGGTTTACCACGCGATCCTGCGGGGATCCATCCAGGGCGGATTCCGCGCTTGGAGTCTGCCACGCGGTCCAGCCTCGTGATCGTGATTCCGAGTTGGGGGTTGGAGCCGGGGTCTGGAGTCCGCCACGCGATCCTGGGTCACGGATCCGGGTCTGGGTCCGAATCGGGGTCTGAAATCCGCCGCGCGATCTTGGATCACGGTTCTAAGTCCGGGTTCAAACCGGGGTCTGGAGTCCGCCACGCGATCCTGCGTCACGGTTCTGAGTCCGGGTGCGAACCGGGGTCTGGAGTCCGCCACGCGATTCTGGGTCACGGTTCTGAGGCCGGGTTTGAAGCGGGGTCTGAAATCCGCCACGCGATCTTGGATCACGGTTCTGAGTCCGGGTTCGAACCGGGGTTTGGAGTCCGCCTCACGATCCTGTGTCACGGTTCTGAGTCCGGGTGCGAACCAGGGTCGGGAGTCCGCCGCACGATTCTGGGTCACAGTTCCGAGGCCGAGTTTGAACCAGGGTCTGGAGTCCGCCTCGCTGTCCTGTGTCACGGTTCCGAGGTGGGGTTAAAATTCCGCCGCTGGAATCCGCCTCGCGGTTCAGTGCTGTGGTTCCAAGTCTGGGAATTAGAGCCGGGGTCCGTGGTCCTGCGTCAGAATCCGAGTCCGGGTCAGAGTCGGGGTTTTGAGTCCGCCTCGAGGGTCTAAAGCGGGGATCGCAGTCTAGGTCAGAGCCCGCGTCTGAAGTCCGCCACGCGTTCTTGCGTCCTGGGTCCGAGTTCGGGTCGGATTCCGTACCCGGAAATCGCCTCGCGATCCTGGATTGGGGATCCGAGTTCGGGGATCGGAGCCGCGTTTGGAGTCCGCGTCGCCGACCTGCGCCAGGGTCCGAGCTGCGGTTTCGAGTCAGCCGCGCGACCCAGTGCCTTGCTTCCAAGTCTGGGTTGGATTTCGCTCCTGGAGCCTACTTCGGGGTCCTGCATCAGGGACCTGAGTCTAGGGGTCGGAGCCACGGTCTGGAGTCCGCCTCGCGGTCCTGCGTCATGGGTCCGAGTTCGGGTCGGATTCCGCGCTTCGAGTCCACCACGCGGTTCAGTGCCGCGGTTCCGAGTCTGGTCTGGATTGTGCGCCCGGAGTCTACCTCGTGATCCTGCGTTGGGGGATCCGAGTTTGCCTCACGGTCCTGCGTGGAGGATCTGAGTCTGGGTCGGATTCTGCTCTTGGAGTCCGCCCTGCGGTCCTGCACTGGGGGATCCGAGTCCGCCTGGGAGCCGGGTTTCGAGTCCGCCTCGCCGGCCTGCGGCGGGGATCCCAGTCTGGGTCAGAGCCGGCGTCTGGAGTCCGCTTCGTGGTCCAGTGTGGTGGTTTCAAGTCCGGGGATCGGAACCGGGTCTGGAGCCCGCCTCACGGTCCTACGTCATGGATCCGAGTTCGGGTCGGATTCCGCGCCTGGAAATCGCCTCGCGATCCTGGATTGGGGGTCCGAGTCCGGGGACTAGAGCCGCATTTGGAGTCCGCGTTGCGCGCCTGCGTCAAGGACCTGAGTCTAGCGATTCGAGCCGGATTTGGAGTTTGCGTCCCTGCCCCGTGTGGGGGATCCAAGTCCGGGTCCCAGGTTCTGGTAAATGCTCAGGGTTCCAAGCTGCAGATCAAGGCAGAGGCTGTTGGAGTTAAGATGAGAATTCTAAATCGGAGATCAAAGCTTAGGTCGTGGTTCTGAGTCCAGGGTCAGAGTCTGTCTGAAATCTGCCCCTCCCCCCACCCTACATGGGGGACCAAGGGCCAGAAGCTCTGGCTGTGGTCCGAGGTCCAGAGGAGGACCAGAGTTGTGGTCGGAGGTCTGTGTTGGGGCTCTGAATCAAGGGTCGGGGTGCTAGTGGGGAGGCCAGAGTACAAGTTAGAGTCAGTTCTGAGCAGGGGAACAAGGTTGGGGTTGGAGTCCGAGTCCGGACCGGCACCAGGATGGCGCTTCAGAGTCAGGGTCCAGAGGCTGTGCGTGGAAGGTGTCTGGTTGTGTGTCAGGTGGCGGTGGGGGGTGGGGGGTGTCGACGTTGGGGTTAGAGGTCCTGAGTTGGGGGTCACAGAAACTGAAGTTGACGCTTCCAGTCAGGCTGGGAATTCTAAAAGGTCTGCTTGGGGTTGGGGCTTGGAATCCTGGGTCCAGGCGGGGGGTGGGAGCAGGGCCGCGGGCTCTTGGTGGTGTTGGGATTGGGGTTGATGCTTGCAGTCACAGGGTGTCAGTCTGGACAGTAGCCGGGGGCAGCCTGGAAGTTCAGTTCCCCTCCCCCCGCCTGTGATCTCCGGGCAGATCACATTGCCTTTTCTGTAAAATGGGGAGAAGTGCCTTCCCACAGGACTGTTCTGGGTATGAAAGGGACAGATTCATCTCCGCATGATCGTTCTGGCCTAGACGGAGTGCGGCAGAGTATAAAAACGTTGCTGGAACGAGAATATCTACATTTTAGGTGCATTTACGAGTCCCCGCCCTCGCCTGCGCTGGGCGGAGCCCCGGGAGGGGCTCTTCCGCTCAGTCCCCTGCCGCCCGCCCCACGCCCAGCCCGGAGCCCGGTACACAGCCTTGCCCGGGCAGTACTCGCTGACAGGCAGGCAGGATTAACCAGATTTCTATGGTGTCTCAAATGATCTATCTCTGCACCTGTTTTCCAGATCCTCCCTGGGACAAAAATGTAAGGATTGGGTTGCTTGATTCCGGTTCTATTTTAATGTGTTTCCAAACATGCTAAAGAGAAAAGTGGGCTGGTTTCAGGATTTGTGCTCCAGCTAGAGGGATCTTTTAAAATTGGGAATCAGAGCATGTCCACATTCAAATAAAGAGAGCACGAGAAAATCATGAGCCAGTCCCCCCCCACCGATGGAGAAGCATGGGCGGCCTCAGCTAACCGAATCCAACAGCATAGGAAACGACTCTTAACCGAGCGGGATTTCTCCTAGGACTGCAAAGATGATCCGATATCAGAAACTCAATCCGTGTAATTTACCACATTAAGAGACTGGAGGAGAAAAACCATATGGTTTTCTCCATAGACACAGAAAAATTGTATGATACAGTTTAATGCTTATGCATGATTTTTTTGCAGGGGGGGGGGATACCACAGAGCCGGCCAGGACTGGAGGGGAACTGCCCTGACTTGGTACAGTTTCTATACCAACACTTAACTTTGCAGAAAACGTGCTAGAGAAAACCCCAAGTGCATCCGTTCCTTTAAGGTGAGGAGGAGGCACAGGAAGGAGGCCCCGGGACCAGGAAAGGGCATGGAGGGAAGGAAAGGCTCCCTAGAGAGGGAACAGCGGGTCCTGAGGTGTACTGCCCACAAGGGGGTTCTCAAACGGGGTGGCCTCAGGACCTCTGTCCCCTGACAACGTCAGGAGGTCCCCAAAGAGCTCGTGTGAAGATGGGCTGTGTCTGGGGAGAGCTGCCTTCCTGGAAGTTAGGACTGAGGGACACGTCAAACCCCAGCACGTGTTCCGGCGGGGTCGCGCCTTCACTCGGCGAGAGCGGGAGCAGAGGAGGCAAATAATACCGGAGCAGTGCTTTGAAAATGGTCTTGACCTCGTGTGAATGGGCCTCAGGGCCTCTCCGGGGTCCTTAGACCATACTCGGAAAATCTGCTGAGCTACATGAAAAACAGAGTCCACTTTTTGAGTTAAAAAGAGACTTCAGCAAAGGCTCTGGCCGCGAGCTCGCTGCCCCGCCCCCCACCCGCTCCCGCAGCACTCTTGCCTGCAGCGAGGAACTGGAATAGCATCAGCGTTTCTATCAGGTCTAAGAGTTAACAAAGACGACTTGTACAGAGGGACTGTTTTACGTGCTGGTGGAGGGTATGAAGGAGGATGTTTTGATAGGAGAGACATTCCACTCCTGGATGGGACAGCTTAGCCGTAGGAAACGGGTCACTCTTCTCCCCCCCAAATCTGTCAATTTATTACAGCTTTGCTTCAACTTCTAGTTGGAGTTTTTGAGGAACTTGACAAACATTTTCAAAAACGCACGTGAAAAAAAGACCCGCAAATGCCAAGTGCACATTGAAAGGGGGGAACAGAGAAGGGCCTTGTACGAGCAGGTCTGGGGGCCGCTCCGAGCCTCAGTCACAGGAGTGGGGGGGTGGGGGGACACTGCCTTGCTTCTAGAGGAAGGTGGCAGGTTCGTGGGGTGGGGGCGGGGGGTGGGGCCAGCTGGTCCTGGGAAAAGAAATCCCGAGTGGAGAGATCTGAATGTCCACTCCTGCCCGCCCTGGGAAAAGCAGACTCTGAACAGATGAAAGAGTTAAAAGGAAGAGGTCCCTGCTGTTTGTTTAGTGGGAGAAGGCCGTGAAGAATAATTTCATGGCCCAGGTGGCCTCAGGTCGTACACGGGGCCCGGAAGGCACAGACTTCAAGACTGAAATTTACGAACTTGAATGCGTGCAAAGAAAGCATTTCTGTTAAATACCTCCGTGGCGGCAAAGGTCAAACTATTTTCGTCGACACCGTCACAGACGTGACTTGCCATTTTCCCTCTCGCTCATGTGACTCTGCCCAGGTTACAGACGACAAAGGACAAGACATTTGAAACAGAACGGCTAAGAACCAATCGCCAAACCTCCCGGAAGGTCCAGCAAACCGACGAGAAAGCCGGAGGCAGGGCAGCAGACCAGCGAGCGCGAGGGGCGGTCTGCAGGGGGTGGGGGCTGACAGAGCTTCTGGAAGGAGCCTGAAGCTCCTCATCGAAAATGCGGATGAAAGCAAGAGGCCCTCTTCGCGGGAGAATTAGAAGGATGGATAATGCCAAGTGCTGGCAGAGACGCAGGACCCAGTGCCCCGTGTCCCCGTGGGCGGCAGGTGGGAATGTCAGGCAGGCAGACGCCCTGCAGAGCCTTCCAGCACTTCTTCCTCAAATAACATATTTAATACCTGCAGCCCAGCAGCTTCCCTCCCAGGGAGGCAGCCAGGGCAGCTCCGGGCAGAACAACGAGGGGCTGTGTGTGGGAGCCCGGCGCGGCCCTGCCCGTGGGGGCGGGGGCCGGCCCGGCGCTGCGGTTAGCAGCGAGGACTCGATGTTCGCTCCAGGCCCGGAGGCCTGTGCAAACACGGCGCCGAGCGGACCCCGATGCCAAACACAGTGAGGGCCTCAGTCCGCGGCTCCGTATTTAAATGGAAATCACACACGGCGCAGACGTGCTAGAAGATGCTCCGTGCATCGTCAGGGCACAGGCGCACAGAACAGAAATAAGTGACACCGGAGCCACTGTCTCTGGTGGGGTGGGGACAGGAACGGAGTGTTGCCTCCCCCAGGCCCGCGCCCGGTGGCGGTGCGGCGTGGGCTCCGGGCTGTGAGCCACCCCACGCCCCGTGCAGTGACGTCCCCACAGCTGAGAAGGAATGAACGGAGGCGTGCGTGCCCCGTCACTCTCCCGCCAGGTACCCTCTAGTGGTTTCTATTTCTAGGAAATAATATTCAAATTCCATCAGGTTTTACAAGATCTGCCCTGCCCGCCTCCGTCTCCACCGCACTCCTGCCTCTCCAGCCAAGTGCCTCAGGGCCTGTGCGCAGGCCCCCTCTACCTGCCTGGCTGGCCTGTCCCCGTCCCCATGGACGTCCTGTGACAGTTCCTTCTCCCCTGGCAGGTCCCGCCTGAAATGCTGCTTGTCAGGGAGCCGGTCCCGCGCTGCCCGCGCCATTGCTTGCCGGGTCAGCCCTCGGTCTCGAGCCGCTGCAAGCACAGGCCGCACCGTGGTATTTTCTAGATCATCAGTCATCTCTCTGCCCGCCCGTGTCCTTGGAAGGGAAGCCTCTCGAGAGCAAGCCAGTCCCCTCTCCAGGGTCGGCCGCTGCACTGCTGGTGAAGGAAGGGAGGGGCCGGGAGAGGGCATCTCATTTTCAGAACACAGAGTGCGCAGCGCATGAGCTCCTGGCTCCCCAGACCAGGACTTCCTGGCCGCCGCGCGGGGGACATTTGTGGCTGGCGCACCCTGTGTCACGAGGGGCTGCGTTGGGTGGTTGGCAACCTGCCCGGCCTCTATCCAGGAGATTCGTGTGGCAGTCCCTCAGTTGTGATCATCAAACTGTGTGCAGACATAGCCACGTGTCCCCTTGGGACGACCCCAAGTGAGGGCCGCTCTGGGGACCAGGACGGTCTCTGCTCCGGCCCTTTAAAGGAAGTGAGCCCTGGTCTGCCTCCTGCGGGGGCTGGAGGGGGACGCACACACCACCGGCCTCACCCTCCCTGCCTCACTCTTGCAGCAAGAGGGAGACCCTGACACGGGCACCCCCTTCCCTGGCCAGGGGTGTGACTCAAGGTTGGCGGGTGCGTCGAGTCCCGTGGGCCGTGGGCTGCCCCCCGGAGCCATCACACCCCCAGACTCGAAGACATTTCAGGCAAGGGCACCGGTGGCCTGGGTGGAGGCCGGCTGGGCCCGCTCGCCTCCTGCAGGGACGCAGGCTGGTGAGAGAGTGGCTCTGGTGGACGGGGCAGGACAGGGCAGGGTGAGCCTCTCCTCTGACGCCGTCCTTCCTTCCCTCGTGCCCCCTCTGGCCTTTGTCACGGTCCTCCCTGCCGGCAGGACCCGGCCACTGATGGGCGCCTGGGGGACCCACGGTCCCATCAGATCAGCCAGGAGAGCTCGAGGGGCAGGCGGGCACCCACTCCCCAGCCGCTTCTCTGCCAAACTGACGCCTTTCTCTGGGAGCCTTTCCTTGGGCTGGGCCAGGCCCTTGTTTGCAATTTAAATGTGGCCTCATTTACGGAAGGGTCCTTGCTCCTCCGAAAAGCCCTGGGCTTGGTCTGGCCCTCCCTGGCAGCCTCAGCCAGGAGAAGAAACTGATCTAATAGGCCTTTCTCCTGCTAATTGTAGCAATTAGTGTCACAGAATGGGGACTCCCTGGGGGGCCAGTGCCCGGCACTCGGGGCTGTCCCCAGCTCCGGGGCCGCAGCAGCCAGGCTGCCGGCTGGGCCAAGCTTCAAGGTGGGGGTGGGGGGGGGGAGAGCGGCCCCGCCGGCCCAGGGCAGGGGTGGCAGGTGTGTGCTGGCGGCGCAGTCGGGGCCAGAGGCCGCACAGGTGACCCTGGGCTGTGACATGCGGCCCTCCCAGAGGGGGGCCTGCCTGGAGCCGGAGCCAGACGCGTTCCGGCCGGAGTGCCAGTGTGTTCAGGAGGCAGGGGCCCCGAGCATCTGATGGAGTGACAGGAAGTCGTCTAGGAGCAAATTAGCTCCAGACAGGAGGGAGCCATTTCCCAGGGTGGTCAAGTGGAACCCTTCCTCTGCGCCTTCGTCCTGCGTGCTTCCAGAGCCCCGGACGCCGGAACCCCCCGGGGGGGGGTGCCGAGGACCCTCACCGAGCGCACCTGCTGGCGCCACAGGCCCCGGCGTAGCTGACTCTGACTCGGAGCCCCCCAGGCGGCGAACTACGCCTGCGAGGCGGGGCGGCGGTCGGTGCCCCCCTTTAGATTTGGTCCTTGAACAGATCTGTGTGGAAACCTCACTGGGGGGGCCGGTGGTGCAGGAGGGCCCCCCACCCCCCGGTGTGAGAGCGCATGCTTTAAGACCCTTCCAGGGGGAGCGCCCCAAACCTCGTCTACACTGGGAATTAGTCTGGGGTCCTAGAGGCTCCTTGGGGAAGGCGGGGGAGGGGCACAGGACAAGAGCTGTAGGCAAAGGGCCCTCAGGTGGGGGCAGCCTGTGAGCCCAAGGCCAGAAAGAGGCTGAAGACCAGGACAGGGAGAAGCTGCAGGTGGAGGCAGACCAGAGCTGCTGACTCTGAGCTTGCTGAGCCGCCGGAGCCACGCAGGGAGGGACCCCCCCCCCCGGACCCCTGTCAGCTCTGCCTACTGACAGGATCCCCCTGTCCTGAGTGGAGAGTGGACTGGAGGTGGGCAGAGGTGACTGCGGCGCCCACAGCACAGGGAGGGGGTGCGAACAGCCTGGCACAGTGACGGGCTGCTGGGGGCAGGGAGCCGTGCTGGCGGCGGTCCTGGGGCCCCCAGCTTGCTCAGCTGCAGGGACCTTCGGCCTTGGCGTTGAGGTGCCCCAGGAGGCCATGGAGGGGGCCTGGGGGGCAGGTGCTGGGAATGCGGGTCTGGAGGGAGGAGGGCCCAGCCCAAGAGACATTTGGGAGACAGGGCTCCGCGCATGGTGCCGGAGCTGCAGGTGCTGGGGGAGCAGAGACAAGCCAGCCCCCAGCCGGTCCGAGGAGCGGTGTTAGGGCTGGGTCTGGAGGGACAGCGGGGGGTGGGGGGGTGGCGGTGGTGACAGCCTCCTGGTCGTGGCCTCTGGAGCCTGTCGGTTCTCTGAGCTGGGCAGCGGACGACCACCGGCCTAGCATGGCCCCCCCGCCCCCGCGATGCGCCCACCACACGGGCTCTACTGGCCAACTCTCCCCCTCTCCCCAGGGCCCCACACTGCCTTCCCTCCGCTCCCATTTTGCCCTTGGAATTGGGGCAGCACGTGCGAGGAGGGAGGCCGGGTCCTTGCTGTTTCCCAGCCTCACCAGGGTGGAAAATCCCCCCAGTCTCCACGGAAAGCCAGCGAGCTGAACAACGGCCTTGAATAGGCTGAGCTGAGAAAACAGAGAGGCTGTCAGCACGGGGCCGGTGGGGGGCAGGGCGCCGGGGGACCCCACGCAGACCGCCGGCCCCGGGTTTCTGGGGCTTCGACGCCCAGCTCAGCCTTCCCGATCCGCAGCTCAAACAGGCCTCAAAGGGGTTAACTGTAGGACCTCGGACTCCTCTGCTCGCTAATTTTTAAACACAGCCCAGCTGGGAGCGCCCCTCCCAGAAGGCCCGAGAAGGACGCCGCGCAGCCCCCACCCCCGCATCGCCAGGAATCCTCCAGCATCCAGAACAAAGGCTCCTGTTCCCGCGGCCGCGCGCTCCTTCAGCCCCAGTCAGGACGCCTCCCCCGAGTTTCTGCCCTGCACCCACACCTGGCGGCTAACGCAGGGCCAGGCTCGCCAGTGGGCCCCGGAGGAGCAGGGAGAGGGCTCGGGGCTCATGCTGCAGCCTCAGCCGCTGGGTGGGAACCCCTTAGGGGTCTAACCGGCGGCCCCCTTGCACCCACATTCCTGACACACGCCTGTAACTCGTGCACTAAGATACACGCGCAGGCCCACCACCCTGTGCCCCCCTCCCAGCGCCCACGGTTCTTTCCCCGAGAGTCACTTCTTGCTCAGACCCCAACCCCTGAGGCACCTTCTTTATGATGCTGGAGGAGGCGCCACTGTGGCCGCCTCGGGCCCTCGCCCCCGCCTCTGCTCTCACACTGGCCCCTCTCCGGCCGGGGGACATTCTTGAGACAGGGGGACACACCACTCAGCAGCAACAGCACTCTGGGCCGCCCAGTGCCTCACCTTCCTCTATGTGCCCGGGTCATCCTCCGACGGCCCAACGGGGAGGGGTGCCGTCCGCACGAGTGGGCGCAGCAAAGGGCAGCCTGGCCACACGGAGCGGAGCGTGACACCCAAGGCCGCTGGGCAGGAGAGTACAGGGTTTAGCCCAGTCTCTGGGAGGCCAGCCCACCGTGTCCGCTCACGCCTGGGGTGGGTCGCGGGGGGCCCCCCCGTCCTAACCCTGGAAGGGCCACTGCTACAGAAGCAGGAGAAGGAGACGCACGGCTCACCCAGGCCTTCGCAGCCCTTGCGCCGGCCATGGCTTCCCAAGTAGCCCGTCTGCGCTTGCCACGTGGCCTGCCACCGTCCCCGTCATCGGAGAAGGGGGTCTGGGAACCCAAGAGGGACCCTGAAGCCACGGCTGCAGCCCTGGGAGGGCCGGCCGCCACCCCGAGCAGCACGGGCTGCGAGGCCCCAGATGCCACCCCCAGCTCCCCGAAGCTGCGAAGGGCCCCCAGGGTCACTTGCTGGCTTATGTTTTGGTCCTGAAACGTGTGGATGTTCGAGAATCTGGAAGGGAGCCCGCTAACAGATTTCTACGTCATGGGCTCCTCAGTCGTGCTGGGAGGCCGAGCCGCCGGATGGGCCCCTCTGTGAGCTCCTAGGCTGGCAGATGAGGCAAGGGAGGAAATCAGGGACTGAGGCGGGACGTGGGGGTGAGGAGCCAGGGCTAGGGAGAGCGGGGGGCTCTCCGCACACCTTCCTCGTCCAGGGCTCTGCTGGGGAAGCAGGTGCCTGGAGGGAGGCCCAGCACCGGGCCGGGATCTCTAGGGAGGGGCAGGGCCGCCCCTCCTTCACACCACTTCCGAGATGGGGCTCTTCCCAAGGCCACCAGAAAGGCCGCAGGCTCGAAGGCGGGGAGCGCCCCAAGAGTGGCATTGAGTTCCAGGGCTGGGTGGGAGATTGTCTGTGCGGGGGCGGATAGGACCATCCCCAAGGGCTGACTTCAAAGCTGCCCCTGGCCCCCTGCGCCAGAGGCAGCAGACGGAGCTGTTTGAACATTAAAAGGGGCGGGGCCTGGCTCTCCCCAGTCACCTGGGCCTTTCGCCTTTGCTCCTTGGGGTCTCAAAGGCCCACCTGTGTAGGCAGGTGGGGGCCGGACTCCCACACAGCCCAGCTCAGTGCGGGGGTCGGGCTGGGGCCACTGCTCCCCAAAGTCCTGTAAAAGGCACCCCTGCCTCCCTCGCCTCCAGGGGGCCTGTACTGGCCCGAGGCCCCGCCCACCCTGGTCATCCTTTGCCATTTTCCAGGGCTCCTCTGGGCAGAGCCAGCTTGCCCTCCAGCTCCCGCAGTTGGTTGGAGGGGTAAGCAGAGAACGCAGTCCCTCCCCCAGGTCGCTTCAGCCTTGCTGCGTGGCCTTCCGCCTGCCTTCTCACCCCCGGGCACCTCTGCAGGAGGTGCCCGGCTCTGGGCTGGGCAGTGAGTGCAGGTGTGGCCTGGTGGCAGCCCACGGTGCTAGGAAACCGCAGCTCCAGGCCACCCAGCTGGGGTCCCGGCTCTAGTGCAGATGGGGGTGGTGTCAGTGGGGAAGGTCCCCTCCTCTCTGCCTCACTTTCCTCATCTGGTCACTGAGATTGAAACCAGCAGGTACCGCCTGGAAGTACTGGACCGGTTTGAAGGGGCCGACTTGGGCCCGGCGTCCCGGAGAGCACTGGGCTTGCAGGCAGGGCGCGCGCCCATGGCCGCCCAGCCCCTGTGACATGCGAGGGCACCTGTGGAGGCTGGGGTCCAGCACCCGCAAACAGCAGCAGCCCCTGAAGCATCTTGGGAAGTGTCCCACGCACCAGAGCAAGGCCCCCATGCGGTGACCTGCGGGGACAGTCCGGAGGCCTCACTTTCCTCATCTAGACAGAGGCTCGGGCAGACAGCGTAGGCAGGGGGCCGACGGGCCCTGTGGGAGGGCTTGAGGCAGACCCTCTGTCGCCCTCTGAGCGCTCTGCTAAGGCCGGGGTTTTTCCACCCACCCTCCCTGCCGGGCCCCCGCCTGACACCAGCGTACCCAGGCCCCACGAGCACAGACTCCCTCCCGGTTGCAGCCCAGCGAGCCAGCAAGTGGGCCCGCACCCAGAGGGGTGCCGGCCCCGCCCTCACGCGGGAGACATCAAAGGGAAGCAGGAAGCAGTGGGCCCAGTGACCCCAGCGGGCGGGAGGAGTTCAGTGTCACGGCTCAGCCGGGGGCCCAAGCGCTGGGGATTTTCCATCCCGCCAGGACGGCCGCCGGACACCCCGAGTCTGGCCTTCGAGGCCCCACAGGCTCAGGCTTCGAGCAGGGGCTGGGCTGGGTGGCTCGGGGGCACGGCCGGGCCGCTGGAAGGCCCCTGTCCTCAGTCTCCCCAGGCCTTGCCGGCTCCCGGCCCAGGTGCCCTGGGCTCTAGGACCTAGCCGGGGAGCAATGGCCATCGATTCGGCAGAGACCCTTCCCCCAGAAGCCACACCACCTCCCAGGGGTGAGGGGACTGCACAAGGAACAGTCCCCAGCCCTAGGCCCCCGTGCAGGCAGGGACACCGCCTGGACGGTGCAGCACAGGGGTGGCATCCCTGGACCGGAACCTTCTGCAGAGGTCAGCCCGGCCCAGGCCTCATCCCAAGGCCCTGAGGTCCGGGAGCCCTATGCTGCCACAGACCCCGCGTGTGCTGGGGGAGGCCAGAGCTCTACGGAGGGTTCGCGGACCTGCCCACTTACTATGTCCTCCCCAGGACCTCTGTGTCCCCCAGGGTGGAGGCTGCCAGGTCCTGGCCCCGAGCTCGTGCTCCTGCCTCAGAGGGCTGTCACCAGCGCTGTCCTCGCCCTGACTCACCCTAGGTCACAGAGGTGCTCCTGGACCCGAGTCGGCCTCTAGGCCCCCTGGTGAGAGGGAAGCAGGCCCGTGTCCCTTCGGCTGACCTGTGGGGTGCGGGTGGCAGTGTGGCATACAGCGGGCCACCGGGCCGAGAACGTGGTGGACGTCCCAGCCTCCGATATGGGGTAGGTGTGCCGCCCTGAGGGGGGACCGTGCTCGGTCCACACAGTCCGGGGCTCAGGCCGGGAGCAGCCGCGCTCATGTGCAAAGTGCTGGCAGCGAGGCTCCCAGACCCACTTATGGCAGCTGCCTTGCTGGTACTCTTGTTCCAGAGGCGCACGGGACTGCCCTGGGGCGGCCGGGGTGTCTGCTGTTGGGAACAGGTTCGGAACAATCACACAGGCTCGGCTGGCAGGGGCTCTGGGTCTCCTGATCAGGGGCTGGGGGGCGGCGTCGCGCTAAGCCCAGCTGGCCAGTCACAGAGCGCTGGGGTCTGGGGTCTGGGGTCACAGAGCCAGGCTGGAGCCAGTGGGGGATGGGCGGGCACAGCTCAGGTAGGCCTGGAGAACCCAGAGTGAGGGGCTGGGATGGGAGAAGGCTCACACTTGAACGTTGACTCGGACCTTCTAGGGGGCCGCCCCCAGGCTGTAGGGAGCTGGACGAGGCTAGGGCCCCACCCCCCATCGACTGTCCTGGGAGTGGACTGAGTCTGGAGTGCACAGGCCTCGCCTGTGGTGCTCGGGACTTACACAGGCTCGTTCCCCCCCACCCCCACCCCCACCTCCCTGGCCCGGGTGGTGGCTGAGGCCCTGGTGAGCCAGGAGCCCTCGGAAGCTGCCGGGCCTGCCCCGCCCGGACGTACTGCTCCCAGGGCTGAGTGGGCCAGAGCACCGGGGGCGGGGCCTCTCGAGTGTGTGCCAGCCTGGGGCGACTGCCCCTCCGTGCAGCTACAAGATGCGGGGGGTGGCCCCGCTGCGCCGGGTCCCACGCCAGGCGGGAGGCACACTGGCCTTCCCACTTGGGGCAGCTCGGGGTGAACGGAGGCCCGGCCCCCGAAATGGGAACCCGTGGTCACGGGTGCGACCGGCGTGGTGTGTGTGCCGTGGGGGTTTGAGAACCGTCGGCGGGAGACGGAAGGTGGGGTCCTGAGAGCCGTGCCAGCCAGCCCCACGCGGGGGCGTCCCGCCTGGACGGGGGCCCTGAGCCGGCAGCCCGTTCCCTGTCTGGCCGTCACAGCACCTGCACCAGCAGGGAGCACCGTCAGCCAGTGTGTCGTGCCCACGGGTTGTCCCAAGAGGCGCACATTTTAGAGCCAGGAAGCAGGACACCTGGGCAGGGCGGCGGGAGCTGGTGAAGGAACAGGGCAGGACTTTAAAAACTGAAGCCATTTCACTTCTAATTCTGTCCCCTGGAGCAGCCACCGTGTCCTGGGTAGGTTAGGAACACAAACCTACTCCCGATGGAAGAGTCTGTGCAAAGCCCTGATCTACGACTTGGGAACTCTCCGGAGGAGTCTGGGGTGGGGGGCATCCCCCGCTGGGACCAGAACAGAGCCGCCCTCCCTCCCCTCCCCCCAGATGGGCACGGCCGCCGCGGGGCTCCTCCCGGGGCCCTGAGCCGCCAGCCCCCACCCAGATCAGCGCGTCTGCCTCCCCCTACAAGAGCCGGGCCCCAACTCCGGTGCTGCAGACAAGGGGCTCTCTCCTCTGCCAGAGTCACTGCAGGGACACCAAGAAAGCAAGTCTGTTGCTTTTCTAACAGCTAATGTCAGAAATGGGGGAAGGGAGGGGAGGTCAGCTAGAAAGTTCTGGAATGTAGTGTCTTTGCGGAAGGAGCATGTTTCCCAGTGGGAGAGGACGCTGTGGGAGTCTGTGAGGACCCAGCCCCCGGGGCCCCCCTGGAGCCCGTCTTGTGCTGGCAGCGCTGGGCCGCCTCAGAGGAGAGGCCACAGGGATGGAGACGGGACAGGTCACCCCAGCCATGCAGCTCCCCTTTTGTTCGGTTCCTTAATCCCGCGGGAGGGTAGTGGGCACAGCGGATGAATGGACAGCTGCCTGTCTCCCGGCCGAGACCAGACGGCCCCCACGGCTCCGCTCTCGGCGGCCAGCGCGCCTCGTTCTCAGCGGAAAGGCCCTCTTGAGAGCCGGTGTGAAAGGGTCCCAAGTTGTGGGACCAGTTAATGAGTTATTTGCTCTAAACAATGTCTTGATAAAGGGACGGATGGGGTTGGCCGCTGTTGACTGAGGAGAGACGGGGTTGCCAGGGAGATGTGTCCAAGTGGAGGGAACAAAAGGCCCTCCTCGGGTTCTGTCTGTCTCGGGAAAACGCCGTGGACAGCGTACCTTTGGCCATCTTTTGTGTTTACGGTTTGGAAGAGGCGGCCGTGAGCGCGGGGCCAGGGAGGGGACACTGACTCAGCCGGCGTGTGCGGAGCGGGCCCCGCTGTCCCGGAGCCCGGGCCGTCCGGGCCCACCTGGCGCCTCAACCTGGGAGCGGGTGCCAGGCCCCGAGGCCCCGGCCGGGCTCCGGGCCTTCCCAGCCGCAAGCACGCGCGCCGGGGGCTCCCGGGAGCAGAGACGGAGAGCAGACCAGGTCGGGCCGGGCTTCGGGGCAGACTTCACGGTCCCAGTCAGTATATGCGGGGGGCTTTTATTTCTTTAATTCTTGCTCCGCGGTTTAAATCTCTTCGTCTCCTCAGCAGTTACAAGTGTTTACTCAGAACTAAGCCCTGTGTTTTAATGAGTCCTGGTTTAATAGGAAAACCGTCTTTGCTGGAATCATAACGCAGCTCCTCCTCCCTCTCGCCGGCCAGGGCCCCCGGGACCTGCTCCCCTGGTGGCGGCGGCAGGCACGGCGACCTGACGGGAAACCCAGCCGCCATGCGGCTTCTCTTGCACACTTGACGCCGCTGCGCGTCCTCAGGCCAGCAGGAGAGTGCTGGGACCCCCTCCTGTCCCTCCATCCTCTCACCCACAGCGCTCTGGTCTTCACAGGGGCCTTCATGGGGCCGCCCCGCACCCCCAGGCTGGGACCAGGAAGATCTAAGGGCTCTGGTTCTCAGGCTACCAGGAGGACACTTGCCATTTGAGGCGGGGGCAGACCTCCTGCCCGGGGAGGACAGGACTCGGGCCACGAGGCCCGGCCGGTGTCCGAGCGCAACCCGGTGGCAGGGGACTCCGGGCCTCACGCTGCGCTCTGAGCGCCTCCCCTCCGGGAGCGCGTGCGTCCCCAAGCCTCCGTCTCTTGATCTGTAAGAACCAGAATCACCTCTGGTACAAGGCCCTTGGAGCACCGTCAGGCTTCACGCGTTTGATTTCTCCGCATTTCTAGAGTGGGACAGAAGGGAGCGGGCCTTGGGGATTAGAGACCTTGGGAAGACCAGGCTCCCTGCTGCCTGTAGAACGAGGTGTGCGTGCTGGAGGCAGAGCAGGGCTGGGGTGTGGGGTGGCTGGGTAGGGGCCTCTGAAAAGAGTCCTGAGGCCTCACAGCTCCTCTGAGAGCCCCCACGGGCCCTCCTGTGATGCCGGGCCGCGGCCGGGGTCCTGTACCTGACCGTCTGGGCACAGCCCCCCTCGCTTACTCATTTACTTATTTATTCATCAAACATTCACAGAGGGGCCGTGATGGGCTCTGCGTGGATTAAGCACCGGAGATAACAACACTGAACGGAGAGGCCCGTTTCTGCCTCCACCGACCTCTCGGGTGCAGGAGGCAGGCGGGAAGCCCTTGAGCACGAATAAACATGCGGTTACACATTAAGAATGGGGTGGGGGGGCAGGCTCTGGGGCTCTCGCTGGCTCAGCCCGAGGTGGGGACTTTGCAGCTAAGACCCACAGGGCGAGGCGTTCCGGGCCCGGGGAAGGGGAAGGGGCCAGAGAGAGCCCTGCTCGCTTGGAGGCCACCAAGAATGTTCGAGGCGCCACGGTGATGTCATTAGATCCACCACTCAAGGGTCACTCGGAGCTTTGTGACCCTGGGCCCTCGACTTAACCTTTCAAGCCTCAGGTCGATTATGTCTGAAGCAAGAGTGATAATGTTCTTACGTCAAAAGCGGCTGTGATGGTGCAGGTTAGGGAAGTCATGTTTATAAAGCGCTTAGCGCAGCGCCTGGCGGAGGGCAGTGCGAGTCCTCTTATGCTTTGAAGATTATTCTTTAGCCCGGAATGTGTGCAGGGCCGGGGTGTTTTCCCTTCACCTAAACGGCCGTGGCAGGGCCTCTGAGAGGGCAGGGCTGCCCCCGGCTGGTCCCCCGGGGCCCGCGCAGGGCGCTGGCTCGCAATGCATGCACAGGGCGTGGCGGCCCCCCCCCCCCCCCCCCCGGTCCTCCATCTGCCTTCAGGGTGCTGCGGAACCTTCCGGACGCCTGCAGCTCTGAGAGCCCGGACCCTGCACATGTCTGCCCTGGGGGAACCCACGGGAGTTCCAGACTCTTAGCTCAGGGGGTGAGGGGGTGGGGTACAGTTAGAAACCTCCAGAGAAGTGGAAGGCTGGCCCACGTGGGGGCCTTTGCGAAGCCCCGTTTCCCATCGAGGGAGGCTGAGGCCGCGAAGGCCCGCCAACTGCGCCTCTCCCTGAGCCCTGATGGGGACCCGTGCACTCACCTGGCCCCGAGAACCAACCTCTCCATGGGGGGAAGCGGGGCGAGGGGTCACCTAGCAGGGTGGACAGGGCCAGCGGAGCTGAGGGGGAAGCAGGAGGTGTAGGAGAGCGAGGCGTAGGAGAGTGAGGCCCTGTCTGGGGGGAGCGCTCAAGGCAGGGACGCCCACCTCTGTCCCCCGCTTCCGTCCCACAGGGAGCCGGCGGCTTCCTTCTCGCCCGCTCGGCCCCCAGCACCAGCGACGCGGAAGGACTTTGTGTCTGTGCCTTGCTGACACGCAGAAACGGCGCCGTTGTCCCAGAAGTTTTTCACAAGAAGGAAACCCTACCGCTGTGACAGCAGGGACGGACGCGGGGGACACTGTAGCCAGCCACAAGCAGAAGGGCACATGCTTGGCGGTGCCAGCGTCGCCAGGGCTCTGAGCAGCCAGACCCCTGGGGGCCGAGGGCCGGGTGGCAGTGGCCGGCGGGGCTGGGACCAGCCCCAGGGCGCAGGGCCCGAGGTCAGCCACGCTGCTCGCTCCCCTTCACCCCTGCAGGGTGGGGCGCCCCTGAAATACGCATAGTACAGACAAGGAAGCGGCCCGGGTCTCGGAGACGGCCTCCCGGGCGCGGCCCTCCCTCCAAACCCCTCGTGCTGCACGGTGCATCACACACAGGTCTGGTATGCCCGCCATGCCTCCATCAAGTGGCTAAAAAAAGGAAATTAAAAGCAAAACGGAAAAATAATTTTTCACTAAAACTTTTTTTTTGAGGGTCTATTTCAAAATAATCACAATCTTGAGGAAATCACCCAGAGCCTCACGGATCCCAGACTCCATCGAGGTCCGAAAGTGGCGAGGCTGGCATTTCACGGGAACGCACCCCTGTTTCGTCCACAATAATGCAACGCAGCCCAAAGAACATACTAGTGACTGGGGTCCGCTGGGTGGGGCCGGGCCGGGAACGCATGGAGACGGGGCGGCCGGGGGCGGGGGGGTCTCCAGGTACCCGTGTCCGGCAAAGCATCGGTTCCACGAGGCCCCGTGCTTACAGTCGCGCTCACGGCATTCTCTCAAGGACAGACGGGATGGGCAGCTGCCGGCGGCGGAGGGGTGACAGAGGGGACCCTGCGGGGGACAGGAGCTCCTCCGGACCAGCGTCCGCATCCTGCCAGCGATCTTTCCCGTCTGCAAGACGTCACTGGGCGAAGGGCACACGGAGTCGATCATTTCTCACAACTGCATGTGAATCCACAATTCTCTCAGAGTGAAAAGTTTAACTAAAGTCATGATGCCCATACTAAAAAAATCAACAGTCCTAAAAATACCCAATAATGAATTTTGAAATGTGCAAACTCTACCCAACGAGCCAAGAAATACCAAGGGACATTACAGCTCCTTTGAACACACAGATAAACCTCTTCTATTTGTGGCTTGAAAGGCTGTTTTCTTGAGGAAGATAATTCGGAGTCAGTCGGGGTGGATCCCGGCTCTGGGAGAGAATGCCGGCGGACTACACAGGGTCACGAAACCCACACGCGCGCCGTTCCTAATCAGACGAGCTGATCTGAAGCCTGTCCGGACGCAGGACGCCGTCTGTGTGTCCTGCGGGCCCCCGAGGAGGCAGCACCCAGAGCGCGGCGGCGGCCTGTGATCTAGAAGGGCATGGAGCCGACAGAGCCCGGCGCCGTAAACAGGCCCCTGAGCGCGCACTGCATTTTTGTCTGAGGCCCATCGGAGTCCTCCAACCCCCTCCCCGTGGCCTCGCCAGGCGCCCCCCGCGGCAAAGGCGCGGCCTGGCCCGCAGTCATCTTCCTGCAGGCTTCACACGGGGTCTGGCAGCACAGATGGAGAGACTGAGACCCTGAGACCCCGGCTCCGTGCCTCGCTCAAGGCCCCCCGTGGGGGTGGTGCGCAGGGTTTGAACTTGGCTGTTTGTTGCTCCAGAATCTGCCCTTGACCACAGCTGTTTGTTCCCAAGTCTGAAAGGCAGAGCCCCCTGCAAAAGGGGGCAGGGGGCAGGGACGGGGGACCCGGGGCAGCGTTCCTCGGGCCGGGTCAGCCTGGACAAGACCTGGGACGGTCCCTGCTCTCCAGGCTGGGATGTGGGGCCGTTTTGACTCCAGCCAGAATGCACATCGGGTTGGCACTTTGCTTCTGGTGACAGCCTAGGGGTGAGGCCAGCTGCACGACCTAGGTTTCGTGTCTGGTGCTGTTTTCTCCCAAATTCATTGCTCCTAAGGTGCCCTGAAGTGTGAGTGGGGAAGGGCCCCGGTCAGCGCCACAGCCCCCGAGCAGCGGGGCCTGCTGTGTGCCAGCGCCCCTGGGCCCTGACATTCTGAGGTGCCAAGCTGACGGCTCGGTCCCCAACATTCCCGTGTGTCCTGTTCCACTAATCCTGCGTCTGCCACCGAAGGGCGTTTTGATGTGTGGCCGTGCTATGCATGCCCTGGTTACAGCCCCCAAGTCATGGAGATGGCGGGGGCGGGGGGTGCCTGCCACACTGGCGAGGGCGCTGGGAAGCTCTCGACTCAGACCGCCAGGTCTGCCCAGCACCAGGCCCACCGGCATCCGGAAGCCAGTCCAGCAGTGGACGCGGATGACGGGGCGAGCCTGAGGCACCACAAAGGTGACAGCTGCCGTCGGCGGAGAGAAGCTGGAGCCGCCATCGGATCGAGTCGCGACCGCTACTTAGCCCTACAGAAGGCACGTCGGACGCGTGGTCCCAGAGTGAGGGGACTTCAGACTTCACAGCGAGGACTCCAAGTCACAAAAGACTGCCAGAGTTGATGTCAGAGTTTAAAAATAGGATAGAAGCAGAAAAACAGAGACGCTAGAAGACCCAGGAAACTGGGATAAGACATTTTCAACACACGTGACTTCCTATAAGTAAGGAGAGGTGGGGAGGCAGTGCCCAGAAAAGAAATGGAAATGCTCTCAGATATTTGAAAAGATAAAGTCCTCATTTATAGTAAAGGGAACATGCTGGGGCGCCTGGGGGGCTCCGTCGGCTGAGCGTCTGGCTTCGGCTCAGGTCATGATCTCACGGTTCGTGGGTTCAAGCCCCGCATCGGGCTCTGTGCTGACAGCTCGGAGCCTGGAGCTGCTTCCGATTCTGTGTCTCCCCGCCTCTCTCTGCACCTCCCCCTCTTGGACTCTGTCTCTCTTTGTCTCAAAAATACATAAACTATATTTAAAATTTTTATTTAAAAATATATGTAATAAGTGAAACACGAATCAGACGCCAGGGTACCGGTGCTCACCTCTCAGCTGAGTGAAGAGGAAAACGGGGACCACTCACCTGCTGGGGGGGGGGGCGCATGGGCAGACGGGCGCACTCGACCACGTTCCCTGCCTCGGGGGCGGGGTGGCCCTCTTGTGGCAGCGTGGGTCAGAACGTGTACAGGTGGGGGGGGACGTGGGCCTTCTGAAATGCATCTGCTGAAGACGAGACCAAGGTGACGTGAAAAACGGTTGTGACCGGGTGTGATTTTACCTTGAAAATTAACTGACAGTCCCCACGAACGCAATGGGGAGGGGGCCCCACCGCTCGCCCAGGGTCACCCTTAATCTTGTATTATTTCATTTTCTCCCCTTTGAAATGCTTATCTCGGCATCGGCCTTGATTTTCTCCTCCGTCGAAGGCTGTGTTATCTCCGCTTAATCTCTGTTCCAGAGGGGCTTCGATTTCACTTCCCTTCACTTTGTGAAATCTCACATCTTGGCAAGATTTACAGTTCTTTAGAATCGATTTGCTTTGTATTGTCCGGTTTGATAAGGGACGCGGAGGAGGCGGAGGCTCCGTGGGCAGAGCGGGAGCAGGGACGAGGCGGCAGGATGCACAGTGTTCAGTGGGGAGGGGTGACGACTTCACATCCGGGCAGCTCCTTGCTGAGTGTGACTGGTTAGCGGCTGGCTGTGCCTCTGTCTGTAGAGGACTCGGGCCACAGGCTAATGACACGCGGGGGCTCTGCGGATGCTAATAAGGAGGGGTGCTAGGTGTCTTACTGCAGACCCCCTGCAGACAGCCGGGCACCCTCCCTGAACCCTCGCGCCGGGCCTGGCAAGAGCGGCAAGGTGCCCCTCACAGCAGGACGCCCGCGGAGACAGGCCCAGCACGGCACACTGGCCAGTGCCTGCTTCCTGCCCAGACCCTCCTGCCTGCAGGTCACCGCTCGGGTCACTGCCGGCCCCGTCCACGGCGGCAGAAAGCCCCGTGGTCCTTGCTCGGTCCCTGCGTCCACTGACGGAAAACTCGCGGACTCAGCTCGAGCAGGGCCCCCCCGGCCTGCCACCTCCCTGCCCGCTTTCGGGCCGGTTGGGTCCCCGTGTTTATGGAGGCAGCACCGCAGAGTCCAGAGCTCCCCCAGGCATGGTCCCACCAGTCCTTGAGCCCTGCCGCGCGGCGAGGTCCCCAGGTCACGTGTGGGCGCGTCCCCGTGTTCGCGGGACAGGCAGTGACGGTGGCTCTCCGGGGCGTGGCCTCCACAGTAGCCATCCCCCCCGGGGGCGGCCCGGAAAGGAGCAGGGCGCCGGTGTGTGACGTCACAAAGGGGTGCTGCAGACACTGTGTGACCGCGACGGCTGTGGGGACAGGCGTGTGTCGTGAGGGTGCACGCACGACGCATCTGCTCACGTAACACGCTCGGGGAGATTCAATCGGAAACCGGGTGGCGGTGCTCGCCTTCTGGGAAGGGAACTCCGGGCGTCGGGACTGGGGTGGGGACCGCCGGTCTTCCCCGTGCCCCTCCTGCGCACCCGCTCTGTTCTGCCGTGCGCCTGTCGGGCCCCTTTCTTCTTACGGTCCCTCCGCAGGCCGGCGGGGGCGGCCGGGGTGCCCGGGCCGCGGGCTCTGGCTCCTGTCACCCTGGGGAGCAGGGGCTGCTCCCGCACAGAGGGGTGCTTGACAGCGCGAGGCAGGAGCAGAGAAGGGCGGCCTCCACCCACCTGCCGCCCGCAAGCTCTCCTCGGAAACGAGACGTGACGTTTGTTTTGCCCTTACAGAACCGGGACGGGGGCGATTTTGTAAAGAGAGGAAGGTGCGCGTGTGTAGTTTTTAGGTAACTCTCCGCCCTCATTCTCAGGTGATCTTTGATTCTGATTAACGCGACCACGTGATACATTTTTCAATGGACTGGCCTCACGTCTGTGTCACTTTAAATATTTTCTAGCGCTTCGGCACCCTCCAAACTTGAAAAAGTACTAGAACGTGGACCCAAGTTGTCTGCACTGCTGACACGGCACTGCCTGGGCGCTGGGCGTCCCGCGGGGGGCGAGGGGGTGGGGGTGTCCCCGGGCTGTCCCTGCCCCGGGCGTGGGGAGGCGGGGCCACGCCGCTGGCAGAGAGGCCGGGCACCCGCCACTGTAAGGGGCCGCGCAGAGTCCCAGCCCCAGAAGAGAGGCCGGGAAGACTGCAGCTGGAGGGACACAAAGGACTCTCAGACCCTGCAGCCAAGGTGCCCGGAGAGCATTTTTTTTTGTTTTTTTTTTTTAACAGCCATTAGGGTGACAAGCCTTTCCAAAGGCCAGCAGTTGGTGAGGGTTTCCAGGAAGCCGGTCTGGCACCGGGCTGGGATCGGATCAGCTTTTACAAGTTACCTTCAGAAGGGAGGACTCATCAGGGAAGGCTTACGGTTCAACACACTTTCTGAATTATTTTGCAAAAAGTCCCAGCTTCCAGATTCAAAGGCATGTTTAGCCGTGACTATTTGAAGCCAGAGATTCTTTCAAAGGCAACACGGCCCGCACGTTTCTGACTCATTCTGTCCAGGTATTCGTCCTCACTGGGCGGGACAGGCTCTGCGAGGGCCCTCCGGGGCCTGGAGACACCGGGGTCGCCTTACCCGCCTCCTCAAACACCCCTCCGCCCACGCGCCTCTTCCCTGCCGGCGCCCGTGGCCCCGTGGCACACGCGCGCACCTTCCCCAAGCAGGAAGCCGCTCTGTGCCAAGAGCGAATGGAATTCACATTTCCAGAGGGTTCCCTGGCCTCCGGCTCCACGGCCGCACAGCGAAGAAAGGTCCTAGTGTGTGTGGCAGGGGCCGCGCGAGAGGGGCCTCCGTCTCTGCTCACGTCGACCTGGGCCCCAAGAAAAACCCGCAGCTGGCTGCGCTCTCCCCGCCACACCCGGCCCAGTCACATTCCTTCCCTTCCTGAGCCCACACTGGGTGGCCCCACAGCCCAACTTCTACACCTCCCTCCCCGCCAGCGGGGAGACCTGGGCCAGGCCCTCATGGGGCGGCCGGCAAGTACAAGCGGGGTGGGGGGGCCGCATCCCAAGCCCCAAAGCAGCCGGAAACCACGGAGGGGCCCTCGGGGCTGGGCGCCCCACCCGCGGCCGCCCGTCCGCTGCGGGGAGAGACAGGGCTCCCTTCCCTGGCCGGCATTCCCCGAGCTCACTGCAGGGGGTCCCCCTCATATCCCACCTGTACTCCCCCTGCTCCAGTACGGGGCACCGCTGCGGATGGTCCCCCCCCCCCCCCCCCCCACATACCAGTGAGAAGCCCTCCCTCCTTCCTCCGTCCGGGCCGGACACTTCCAGGCCCTGGGCTCTGGCATCCTTAGGAGTTAAACATTTACAAGCAGAGACCCACAGCAGCCCAGTCAATGAGACAGGCCCATGACCAGCCACACACGGTGGACAGGCTGGTCACGCTTAGCTTCTCTGTGACCCAAGTCATGGAGACTTTGCCACCTGTGCGGCCAGGCAGCGACAGGTGGAGAGTGTGGTCCTTCTGCGGCCCACCCGAGCCGGGGAGGGCCACGAGCAGGAGGAAGGAGCGCTTACGGCATTTTGGGCGCCCGGTGCTCAGGGGGGCCCGGCACCCAGGTAGGGGCCGCTCTGAGTCAAGGCCAAGCGGCGCTCGCTCCAACACTCCTCTTTGTTTGCTCCGGAGACTGTTTTCAAAAGCAGCAGACCTCTGGCGGCTCGCACTTCTGCCTGGGGAGAGGCTGCGGCTTTGCAGCCTGGGCCTCTGGTCCCGCTCAGGGCTATGCTGGTCCCCAAGACAGGAGTGAGGGCGCCTCTGCCCGGGTCTTCTGGCTGGGGCTTCTGGCTGAGCATGGTGAGGTCCCGCCGTGGCCCAAGAGGCCACCTTCGCTGTTCCTTCCGGCTAGTTCAGACCTGGCGTGTTAGTACCAGCCCGTCCTCCCCAGCGGTGGGCTCCCTGGGGGCCGCTCTTCCCCATCCCCGGGGCGGGGGGTACCTGCAGCGGGACAATCAGCAGGGTAAGGAGCAAGGTGCGGCCTCGAGTAAGTGCCTTGTGCCGCTGGCCTAGTCGGCAGGTGGCCAGGCCGGGCTGCTCAGGGACACACTGTGGCCAGCCGCTGGCACTGGGGGCTCTTAGCCCAGGCCTGATGCAGGGGGCTGGCTGGGCCTGGTGCAGGGTGGGTGGAAGGCAGGTCCCGCTAGGGGAGACGGGTCTCACAGGGATGGCAGGGGGGCACAGGATTCAGAGGCTGGAGCCCAGGGCCCAGCCCCGGCGCTGTCACCAGCCGGCGTGTTCTCTGGGCAGGGACTCCCATCTCCCAGCCTGTCCGTCTCCTCACACCTACAGAGATACTGTCCCACCCGGAGCCCGGGCCGTGAGGTCTGACGAAGTCCGCGTCCCAGCGCAGGGGGCGGCTGGGCAGTGGCAGGACGCGTGAGCATGGAGCTGCCATGGCCCGTAGGCTCACCGGGCAGGACGTCCCCAGGGAAGTCCCTCAGCCCCGCACACAGCCTGAGCTCGCTCCTGCTGGGAGCCCCTTTCCCAGAGCATCGCTCTGCCTGCCGCCGCCCCGCCTCATGAGCCCGCCCCTGCTCCTGCTGGAGGACCCCCAGGAGCTCCCCCTGAGCCCACACACCCGGCTGGGGGTCCACGGGGCAGTTCAAAAAGAACGGCAGAAAAAAAAAGCATTCAAGTGCTTCAAAGTGGAAGCGATTCTGTTCTATGTGACAAATCCCAATCTAAAGGAAACACTGGAACACACGGCTACCTCCGGAAGGCCCGAGAGCGAGGAGGGGTAGGAAAGGCACCTTTGGGCCACAGAGTGGACGGCACTGGGCCCCAGAGCCGCCTGGGCCGGGGACACCAGCCTTGAGCAGGTCCAAAGGCTTGAAGCCAGAGGAACAGGGCCCGGCTCGCTGAGGACTCAGGAGGGCTCAGGTGCGCACAAGGGAGGCTGTGGGGCAGGGCCGCCGAGTGTGCCTGTGCAGCTGAGCACGGCCTCCCCTCCCACACGTCTTCCAGCAGCACCCCCCCCCCGGAAGTCACCCCACCCCCTGCCTCAGTTTCCCCAGCAGCGCACTGTCCTGGCAACGGTCCTGCCTCAGCTGTAGACCGTCTGATCTTGACAGAAGCTTGGTTCCCAAGTCTTAGGAGGCAAGTCCGATAGAGTCAAAGTTACCTTTGAAAATCCCTTGAACTGCCCTTAAAAAATAACAAAACAAAAACACCGGCCCTCCGAGCTCTGCGCGCTCCCCACCCCCCACCCCCCCACCCCCGTCCTGGTGCCCACGGAGGCGGGGGCCTGAGCGCAAACATCCAGGATACCCCCAGGGCCGTCTTTAAAGCCAGCCTCCAGAGCTGCAGCCCATGTGAAGAGATTACTTATCGAGATCAAAGCAAAAGCAGGGTCAGGCCTAAGGGTGTGGGGGTGACGTGGACGCCAGGCTCTGAGGCTGGATCTGGACTCCTGTCTCCTGCCGCTGCCGCTGCTTTTTTCTCCCCTTTCCCTCCAGGAGGACGTCCTTCCCAGATGGCACCCCAGGCCCCCCGTGGGCCCCCAGCCGGTAGAGGCCCAGAGGAGGCGGGAAACGCGGCCCTCACTCCGCCGGAAGGCCACTCTGTCCTCGGTGGTGGGCCCGGCTGTGATGAGCACAAAGGGCAGAAGCGTGTTGGGGCCTGTGTGGCCGCCCTAGGGCGCGGTCCTCCGGGACCCCCCACCCCCTTCCTGAGCAGCAGGGCGGTGGGCCCAGGTCTCTCCGCGCACCTCCACAGGGACCAGGGGCCAACGTGGTTGCGGACACCCTTTCCCACGTACTTTGCCCCCAGCCCATCCCGAGGCCTGGGGCTCAGCGGCCTCCGAGTAGATCTTGTCAAGGATAGTCCCCAATGTCCCTGTGGGTACCTGGTGGGTTCAGAAGCTCTCGGTCAAGTATGGACTGCCCCCATGGGGTCTCCCCTCCCAGGGGGCATTTTGCACTGGCTAACATTTATCAGGCACGTTGCTGAATTGGGTGCAGGGCTGGACAACTGACCGCACGTCCTCAAGGGCTCCCACCAGCACCGAGAGACCCACCTCCGGTGTCTGTGAGAGGACACGAAGGCCTGGGAGGCCGGGGCTCCTGCCGTCCAGGGCCTCTGGGCCCGGTGAACACACAGACATCGGCTGACCCGGAGCAAATCTCCGGGACACCGTCACGTTGCTGTACTGGAAACTACAGGCCGAGGAAAGAAAATTAAGTTCTAAGTAGACAAGGGACGCATCGGGGCCATAGTCGCAGACTCGATCCTGCACAGATGTTCGTTCCCCCCACTGTCGTCTGGAGAAGCCCCCCAGGCCTACGGGTTTTCTGGGGAGATCGGCTGTGGGTGGAGAGGTGGGCCCCACAGACACCAGCCAGCTGCGCGGCCAGGGACCCGGCCGGAGCCTTGTCGGCCAGCTGCCCAGTGGCCCTGGTGAAGAGGAAGAACTTGGATCTGACCAGTGGGACCAGACAGGGCTCCGGGGCAGAGCTCCACGCAGACAGTGGGCCGGAGGGTGATGGGGCGCGGCGGGGCCTTCGGTACAGGGTGCCTGGATCTCAGCCTCGCACCGGAGGCAGAAATGGATTCCAGATGGGCTGCAGATCTACACGCGCAAGGTGAGCAGAGACTGCTTCAGAACAAAACACAGTGTCTTTATGACCTTGGAGCGGTCAGAGTTTCTCCAACAGGACACACACGGCTCTCCAGAAAGGAAATGTTTGATTAACCGGATCGGGTGAAGAGTTCACTTAGAGTTCTCCTGTTCGTCAGAAGACACCCTCAGGAGAAGGAAGGGCGAGAGGGGGAGGTGGCCCTCACGTGCGGTGTCCGTGCACGTGCTCGCGTGTGGGAGCGCACATGGACGCACGGGCTTCTAGCCCTCATCCTGTCCAGGATGTGTGAAGGCAGAAAGAAAGAACTCCCGCAAATCGACGAGAAAAGATAACCCAAAATAAAGTGGGCAGCGCACGTGGAATAAGATAAGACCGAGAGGGCCCACCTGCCTCAGCCGTCCGCTTGCTGGGAGCCCAGGCCCCAGCGTCACGCTGCCAGATCCCCCCGCCCAGCACGGCTGAAAGGGGAGTGAGAAATGCCCCGTGCTGGTGGCCCCGCGGAGCAGGCCGGATAGGACGCCCCGGCCTGGGGGCGAGCGGGTGGGCGGGGTTATTAAACCCGAGCCCCGCAGCCCCACACCCGGGCGTGTGCCCACCGCAAATGCCGCCTGCACGCGCCAGGGAGCCGGTACTGGATGTTCTCAGCACTGATAACAGCCCGACGCTGGAAACCGTCCACGGAAAGGAGGGACTGAGTGCAGGCCGTCCGCGTGGTGGAGTGACAGCCGGCAGGGAGGCCGGGAAGCGCCGCTCTCTGCGGCCGCACGGCCCGTCACCAGGGAAGGCAGATGCATGGATGTGTGTGCGCACTGGGCGAGCCTGTCTGGAGAGTTCCGGAATGGGCACAGCCCGGCGGTGCTGCTAGAAGCTGCAATGGTGGTTACCCTCCGAAGACATGACAGGAACTGGGGACATGGGGGCTTCCTGGGAACCTCTGTGGCCTGGCCTGCTTGCTGGGGACAGGGCGCCCAGGGGTGAACTGTGTCGAGTCCTCTTGAGACCTGTGTGCTGGTCTGCGTGCCTTTCATCCCTCAGCTAGAGACGGAGAACACCGTCTCTGCCAGGGAAGACAGCCCGGGCCTGGCCCTCCACCGCTTGCACCCCCCACGCAGGCCTCCTGACCGGGCTGTCTTCCCTGGCAGGTCTAGGCAGAGCCCACAGGGGAACCATGGGGCCCCACAGCAACACCAGGGCGTCCCGTGAAGCCGCCTCCGGCGCGTGGCTGCCCGCGTCCCAGCACTGCCCGCCTGGTCTGGGCCTCCTAAAAGACCTGCCCTGAGGAGCACCGAGCCCCGCCAGGAGAGCGGCCTGGCGCCAGGGGCTCACCGTCGGGGCCCCGGGGGGAGTCAGAGGCCTCCCGCGCTCCCTGGGCCTCCGCCCGCACGCAGGGCCCACTCCCCGAGCAGCGGCCTCGGACACTGGCCGCATCCTCCTCACGTGCTCGGGGGGAGGAAGTGAGGCTCCCGGGGGCTGGGGGCCTGGGGGCCAGCCTGCAGCTGGGCCGGAGCAGGCTGGGAGCCAGATCGAGGGCATCTGATTCCTAGTCCCGTCCCTTTCCCACTGAGCCACTCCGCCTCGCTTTTAATTTAATTAGGAGAACATTTAATCCCCCGTGCATTTCAGAGACGGGTCTGAGCCGGCGGGGCTGGGAGGCTCTGGCTCACGCAGCCCCACACGGCACTCCCGGAGCGGGCTCCCACGGGGTCTCCTTGGCACCTCGTGCAGACAGAGGTGGTCTGGAGCTCCGAGAAGACGGGACACCGGTCTGGAAAGACAGACGGTCTCATCTGTGCCTGGCAGGCCCCCTCCCTCGTCCCCCTGTTCTCTGGCCCCGCAGTGGCCCCTTCGTCCCTCCCCAGCGTGGTTTGCGGGGGGGAGAAGCCGAACGGGGAGGTGGCCACACTCGCTCAGCGCCTTGTGTCTCCGGGGTCCCCAGAACGCCCGTGAGCCCCCGGCCCTGGAGCCCGGCGCAGCGCCGAGCCCGGTGACATTTGCCCCCGTTTCCAGAAGGCATGGGGCTGGCCTCACTGACAAACGCAGAATTCAGGAGACATTAGTAGTGATGTGGCTGAAAGCCAGGCCGCAGCGGCCTCGCTGGAGCAGGGAGATGGAGCATTTTGGCACGAGACTCCACAGGGTCCAGGAGAAAGCTGGAGACATGGAAATTCTAATTAGCGCGCACGGGGCTGGTTTTGCTCAAGGACCTGCAGGCTGTCTGTCACAGGAGGGCCCACGGGCACACAGTTGCCGGTGGTCACCTGGGAGGGGCCGCGCAGTGCCCCAGCATCGGCCCTGCCTTCCCTGGAAGGCCCTCCCCGTGCCTGTCTGTGCCCCGGGTGTCTCCAGCGGAGCAGGACAGGGTGGGGGTGACGGGCAGGCCGGAGCTGAGCCTCAGCCTTCCAGGATGCCAGGACAGAAGAGCTGGAGGGAGCGGGGGTCACCTCTTCTAGAGGAAGCTTCGGGCCACAGGCCCGCCTCTCGCGCCCCCTGCCTTGGGCGTCCACGTGTGGCCAGTGGGACAGGCGTGGACTCCTGGCCATGCTTGGCTGACTTGGCAGTGGGAATGGCTGCTGTGTCGCAAGGCTGCTGGGACAGGGGGACGCGGGCCTGGCCGGGGCCACAGATCCTCGGGCGGAGGCCAGCTCGGGTGCCGACCCGCTCCCACACACCTCCACACCTCACCCTGGGGGCCGGCTTGGCCCTGGCGCGGGTCTGCCTGCCCAGGGGCGGGAGCCATGGTTCTGGAGCCGCCCCCGGCCTGGGGCTTCGGACCACCAGGGAGAGGCTCACCCCCCAGAAGGGTCCCGGGCCCCGAACCCAGGGCTCAGGGAGCTGGTGTAGAGGCCTTGACAGCCAGAGGGCTTGGCCACCTGGGCCTCCCCGAAGACGGCTGCAGAGGAGTGACAAGGGTGTTTGAGATGGGGACACCGTGTGCAAGATGGGCCCCCCACCCCCGCTGTCCTGTCAGTGGCCCTCCATGGCCATCAGCAGTAGGCCATAAGCACCCTGGCTCCTGCTGGGGCAGGGATCCCTCCTCTCATGGAGTTGGGGAGGGGGCTTTCCCGGTCTCCCCCATTGCCCCAGATGCCCCGTCTCTGCCTTACGCTGGCCCCTGGGAAGTCCTGGAGCAAGGCTCTGGGTCGGAGGGAATGCAGGTGCCAACAGGGGCCCACCCCCCTTAGCCCCGCAAGACCCGTCTTCCTGGAAGATGCATCAGGCCAGGGAGCTGTGGGGGGGCAGGGCTGCCGGGGGACTCTGGGGCTCATGTGTGGGCTGGGGTGGCCAAGAACACTCTGTCTCCCCAACCCAGTGCGCCCCTGGATTGCACCAGGGCTGCTCACGGTCCCCCAGCTCCCCGCCCCTCGCCCCGGCCAGAGGCCCCGGAAAGACGAGCTTCGCCCAGCCCCAGGGACCTTCCCGTAATCAAGGCTGCAGTGACCTCACCTCCCTGGGGCCCAACGGGTGGGGAGAGCTCGAGATGGAAACAAAATGTGTCTTTATTTATGCTTTTAATCTGAGTCCGGGACCCGACCCAACGTGGTAATACATTGAACATCAGTAAAATGCTGGAGAAAAACCGACCTGCTTTTCAGTAACTGCTTCCCACCCTCTCTGCCCTCTGCAAGGCCCCCCTGCACATCCCTGCTCCGTGTGTGCGCCAGGGCGGGTGTCCCAGGACCGGGCTGCCTGTGGGAGCCTCGGCGTGTCCCCCAGCAGCCGGAGCTGTTCAGGCGCGCTGGGCGGGAGGGGAAGGGAGGCGCGCAGCCCCAGCAAGGGCACGGAGGGCACACACGGTGCCTGCCAGAGCCCCTCTTCCTGCCCTGGGGGGGCGGGGCCTCTGCCCAGCCTGCAGCCCTGGGGCGCCTAGGTTCTGAGGCTCCCACACCTCTCACTGAGCCTACGTCACACGCTCCTCACCCGGGGCTCCCCAGGGCACAGCGCCCCGTGCCGACGACGTGTTCATGCAGATACCTTTCGGTCTCAGTGTTGACTCTGACCTGACGGGACAGCGATGCCTTGAGGTGGCCCCTCTATGCCACCTCGGGCTCCCTGCTCCCAGCCTGGACCCCTTCCCGCCTCCCCAGCTGGTTCCCATCCAGCCGCTGCTGGGCGAGGCCTGGAGTGGAGGCTTGGCCAGCACTGGGGGTGACAGAAGACCCCTCCCCCACGGCCAGCCTGCCACACTGGGAGTGTTGGCCCGAGAAGGCCCCCCGCGGGAGTCTGGGACAAGGACCCCATCCACAGCAGGCGTCGGACCATTCCAGTCTGGCGGCCGGGCTTGGGAGAGACGCAGCCCAGTGGCCCTGAGGACACTGCGTCTGCAGCTTGGATCGCCTCCTGGGGCTCCCGGGGCGTCCGGGCAGCCCGTGTCCCCAGGAAACTCGGCGCATGCCAACTGCCCTCACCTCCAGAGGGATGACCGTTGAAGGCAGCCATGGCGTGGCTGTGGGCCACTTGGACCCCCAGTCCTTCATCACCCCCACCTCGGGCCTCCCTGTAGGGATCGCGAAGGGCCGGCGAGCGGGTGAGGCCTTGCCACCCTGCCGGATGCATGGCGGTGTCCCTCCAGGGTAGGGCTCCTTGTGGGCGGGGGGCGCTAGGCCACAGCGGATAGAATGCAGGCGGCTCCGACAGGGGGAGGGCGCTGGGGAGGGCAGCAGGGGCGGCGGTGCCGGTGCGTAATTGCCCGCCTGAGGGTCATGGCTGGCCCAGCCCCGAGCAGGCACAGCCACCGGCGTCACACACAACACCAGCCACGGAATGCCAAGGTTGACCACGCTGCGATCTCTCTCATGCCCTGGACTCTGTGGAGGCCTCGGCCGGCGTGGTTAAGTCCACATTCTGCCTTCAGGGGTCCGCCTGGACCCGCACGGCCCGCGCTCCGCAACCCTCCACGCCCCTGCCCACGCCCATGTACCCAGCAAGCCTGTCTGGTCATCTCCAGGGTGGATGGGCGCCTGGAAGTACCCACCACCGCCGGGTCCGTGAGGACGCGTGGCCCCAGGGAGCTAGCGCTCATGCAGAGTCCAGGAACGCGTCCTGGAACATGGCCCCCCACCCCTGCCACCGGGTGCTACCCTACACCTTGTGAGCCAGGGGAGGGGGGCGGCGAACGGAGAGACGGCGGCGGGTCCGGTCCTGCCTGACGGCGGCACCGGTCCTGCCTGACGGCGGCACCATCTCGAGACGGTCCTGCCCTCCTCTTGTGCTGGCCGCCCGACCAGCCAGGCCCCTCGGTCCCCTGCCGGGCACAGACAGCAGGCCAAGGGCCTCGCTCTGACGACAGTGCGCGTGCTCACGACAACCCTGGGACCCCGTAGAATGGACACGCCCTCCGGAGAAATGTCCGTGGGGAGGAAACCACGTCAGCAGTGACTCTGCGGAGGGCTGAGGGGACCGCGCACGTCCCCACCCAGGAGGGCTCCTCAGGGCAGTCCCCAGCGGGGCGGCGGTCGGAAAGCGCTTGAGTGCCCCACTGACCCCGCCGCGCGCTGCGCGCTGTCACCACCGGTGCCCCTGCCGGGAGCACCGAGTCATCCTTCGCAAGGGAATCGTCCACGGCCGGGCCCTGGGGACTGGCCTGGCGATGCCGTGATGGTGGGGAGGGGTGGGCGGGCATCCCAGGCCAGCTGGGCCTTGGGGGGAAGCCAAGTGGAAGAATCAGCCATTTCCTCCACCTGAAGGAGCCCCGAGGACAGCAGCGGCATCTGTCCCATGGCTCTGGCCGGGGTTCTGTGGGGAAAGGCTGAAAAGCAAAGTCGCCTCTTTTGTGCGGGGGGAGGGGGGGTTGGTGGCGGCGAGGGGAGAGAAAAACAATGTTCTCAGACGCTCAAAGCACAAAAACAAGTGGAAAACGATCAGTTTGGTTTTCCATAAGTCAAAGCAAGAGGATCATGTTTCCGGACTTGGCGGGAAATGCCCCTGCTCTCCCCCACCTCCGCTCGGTGCCCGGGCACTAGAGCCGGCCCCAGGCAGCGGGTGGCCCCAGGTCACGGAGGACAGGCGGCAAGTGGCGGGCTCTGGGAGAGCAGAGTGTGCTCGGGCCCCAGCGCGGCACCGAGGTGGCCCTCCTGAGCCCTCCGCCCCTCCAGCCCGCTCTCTGCGGGTGAGCGGCACTCACTGTGACACGTGGGTGATGGGGACCAGCAGCGTCTCCCCCTCCAGGTCCAGGTCCTCGGCAAAGCTGTTGGTTCTCACGAAGTGGGCCGTGCTCACTTCCAGCAGCACGGGGCTCCTCTTGCCTGCGGGGAAAGGTGTGCAGCAGCACGTCAGGCCTCGGCGGAAGGCTCGCCCAGGCAGGGGGCCCGGCGCTGGCCAGAGCTGGGCTCACATGCCCGCCCCAACCTGTCCCCCAGCCCTCAGCCGTGGGCCGGACTTGCACGGCCTGAGCCTTCCCACAAACCGAAAGGATGTCCGCTTGCAGGGCTGGGTGAGGAGCGGGCACGGTACGCGGTACCAAGGATCCGGGGTGGGGGTTAAGGTGGCCCCGGGTGCCTGAGGCCGGGGGCCCGTGGAAGGCCCCTGACACCTGCGCAGTGTGAGGCCTCTGCCTGGGTCTCTAGGTCTGTCTCCAGGTTCACCCTTGACATTCAGGTCAACAATAAAACACGGCTGACGAACACAGGTCTGGTGAGAGACGCGGACTCCGCCACCAGGCCGTCCCCGTCATGCAGAGGGAGGGCCTCGCATCAGCGGAGACCCAGGGCGGCAGCGCTCCCGCCTGCGAGGAGCCGCCAGCCCGGGAGAGGGGCAGCCGCCGAGCTCCCCGCCCCTCCCTCGGCCACAGCGCCTCACCTGCCCCCCACACCCGCCAGCAAGGGTCCGCGTAACGTTCAGGCTCCCGGGCTCACCCGCCACAAGCCGGTGCTGGTGCTCAGTGCTGCTAAGAGCACATATCCGTCCCCCAGTTCTCAGTCTGGACTTATTTCTTTTCTCTTCGTTTAAAGTTTTTATTGTTAAAAAAAGTACTCATCGTAAAATGTGGCACAACCCGAAGATCCACAGAGGCCCTCCTCCTCCGCCGGCAGTGGCCGGCGGGACCCGGCTCCTCCCTCTGCTCAGCGGGCACTGACACCGGGTGAGACCTTGTTCTTTAACACACGTGACGGCGCTGTCCCTGCCTCTGGACATGCTCACCCCACTTCTCTGCAGGGGCACGGACGTGGCGCTGTGTTGGTGGCTGGATAATAGACCGTGGCCCATGCCCGTCGCGGTGAGCTCGCCCAGCCCGTGTTTGACAGCCCCTGAGGCAGCGCAGGCCCCACCGGCACGTGTGTGCGGACGCGACAGCCTCCCCAGGCCCAGGCCCACCCCGGCCATCGGCGGGCCACCCTGGGCGCGCCAGGCAGGGATGAGGACGGGATGCTGGGTTTACTTTCACGCTGATGCCTTTGCGGCTTGGGGGCCGTCTGCATTTCCTCCCACAGAATTGCCTGTTCACATCTTTCGCTCATTTTTGCTTGTCAATGTGTAGGAATTGTTTATATATGAAAGACGTTAACTTTTTGTTACAGAAGGCACAGGAATCTTCCCCAGTGTGTGGTCTTTAACCCCTGGGATGGTGGTTTTCATCATAGAAAATGTTTTATGTGTTTAAAGTGACACACGTATCTTCTGTTTTGTGAAAGAGGAAGGTTTTCCCACTTCAGAGTCACACAACTATCTCCCAAGTTATCAGTAACATAAATGTATGAATGTTGTGTGTAAGTTCTAATACATTCAGCATTTATGCCTGACATTACAGGCAATCATCAAGAACCTGAAAATATAAAAGCATTGTATACAATCTTAAGAAACTAAAGCATAAACTAAAATTTCTTAAAATCACAAAAGAAAATCTCTGGACCTTGGATTTGGCAATCAGTTTTTCTGAATTTTTAAATGTTTGTTTATTTTTGAGGGGGGAGGGGCAGAGAGAGAGGGAGAAACAGAACCCAGAGCAGACTCCAGGCTCTGAGCTGACAGCATAGAGCCCAACGCGGGGCCCGAACCACAAACTGCAAGATCATGACCTGAGCTGAAATCAGACGCTTGACCAACTGAGCCGCCAGCTCCGCGGCACTGAGGTCTGAAGCCCACACCACCAGCTCAATCTGCGCGGGGAAGAAATGGACGAATTGGACTTTACCAAAATTCCAGGCATTTGCTCCGCAAAAGACACAGCTCGGGGAAGCAGACATAGCCATGGGCTTGGAGAGAGCGTTTCCACATCAGCTATTTGGTCAAAGACTTGTATCCAGAATATATAAAGAACTCTTCAACTTGACAGCAGGAAAGCCCCCGAGCCAATTTACGAAATGGGTTACAAGCAAGCACACGGAAAGGTGCCCAGGCCCATGGACACCGCAGCCGTTAGGGAAACGCAGGGAAAACCCTCGAGGCTGCCGCGGCACCCTTCCCGGGAGGGCAGAAGTCAGGACCCGGACACGGAAGCCTGACGATCCCAAGCAGGACGGGAGCCCCGGTCACGAGCCGCCGCCCTGGGAAAGCTCGGGCAGCTGCTGGCAACGGGGACCCTGCGCTCCTCAGGCCGATCAAAAACGTACGTTCACAAACACCTGCACGCAAGCCTGCCCGGCACCCTCACCACAGTCGCCAAACCCGGCAGCAGCCGAGTGTCCTTCAGTCGGCGAAGGGACAGATGGCCACGTCCGCACGGGGACCGAGAGGAGCGAACCGAGGCCCCCGCAGCCACGTGGGCGACTCTCAGGTGCGTTTCGCCCGGCGGTGAGAGAAGCCAGATGTGAGCGGCCGCACACTACATGATTCCGTTTATATGACGTTCTGGAAAAGGCAAAAGCACAAGGACATAAACCAGATCAATGGCTGCTAGTGCTTGGGAGAGGGGGGAGGGTCTGACTTCCAGAGGCTCGTTCGCGGGAGCCCCCGGGGCGTCGGGCTCCTGCGCAGGGCGCTGCGGTGGGGGGCTCCCGCGTCCAGGCGTCTGCCAGAACCCGCAGGGCTGCGCGTCTCCAGGAGGGCATCTTCCTGTGTACAAACCGCAGGGAAAAACCGCAGCCGGCCTGCCGGAGGACCCTCGGAATGAAGGGTGTTCCGTGTCGGGAGCGGACGACACCCGGCCGCCCGCGCGGGAAGGGAGGGACGGAGGAGGCACCTGCGCAGGCTTGGGAAGCGGTCTGTGGAGCCACAAACCTCAGCCCTCTGGCCGGTCCGGCCCTTCGGCTCCTCGGAGGGGCCTGCACGTGCGCCGGCCGCACAAATAAGTAAACACACGGTGGAGGACGGGAGCCACGTTTCTCGCTGTCAGAGAATAAAGCAAGGCCCCGAGTGTGTGGGAGGGGGAGTGGGCGGCCGGGCCACGCAGGAGTCCCGGGCCAGAGACTTCAGCCTGAACGCCTCCTTCGCCACGTGGACCCCACGTGCTCACTCGGGGGCGTCCGCCTCGTGGCTCTGCCCACCGGGAAGCCCAGGAGCGGGGGCCACACCCTGGACCCGAACCTGGTTCCTGAAAGTCACTCATTTCCCGGAAAAGGAACCAGGGCTCTCTGGCCGAATGAGGATTCTGAGTCGGGGCGAACACACGATGAGCCGGAAGCACCAGGAGGGGAGGGGCGGCTCGGGAAATCAATGAACGGGACGGGAGTCGTCAGACAGTCACAGGAACTGGCCCAGAAAGGCCCCCCAATCCAGTGGCCACGGCTAGAACACCGTGAGCCACAAAAGAGACGGTGCTGCTGAGTCCCGGCCCCGAGAAGAAGTTACGTCTGCGTCCACGTGGGTACAAATCACCTGCACACGCGGGACAAGCCTTCCTCAGGGACGGACGTCAGCTGGCAGGTGCGGCTTCCGGGAGAAGCCTCCGGGTGGCTCCCCCCAGACAGTTCCTCCCTGCTGTGCTGGTTCCCGCCGGCGCCCCCCAGCTCCACACGCGTGTGCTGGGGGGCCCCCCCGAGAACACAGCCGGCACGGACTCGCCCCCACCACCCGGCATCAGAACGGGAACCTGGTGCCAGGGCAGCGGCGGGCCGTCAGACGCCACCGCAACCTCTCGGGTCAAGGTTAGCGCCAGTGACAGGCCACGTGGATGACGCGGGCCCCGCTACGATGTGGCGGGTGAAGCCCCTGACTTTGGTGGCGTTCACCCCACAAACACGTGCCCCCCGTCTCCCCGTGACACGTCAGGCAAACCCGGCTGTGGGACACTGACAGCCGACTGGTACTCCTCAAGCGTCAAGGTCATGAAAACCAAGGGAAGACCGAGGAGGCGTTTCCGCGGCTCAGAAGAGACCTGCCGACTACGAGCGTAACTGTCCTCGGGTCTTGGGACGGAAGAGGGACATTAGTGGGTAACTGGGGAAACCCCACGGGCGGGCTGGACTGTGGCTTGATGAGTATTGCTGCAGTTTCTTAGTTTTAATAACCACGAGGGGCTCCAGAGCGTGCGGGCATCGGGGAGGCTGGGGACAGCTTTGCCGGACGGGGCTCTGGACTACTTCCGCCTCTCACGTCAATAAAAACGTACTATTTTGAAAGCCGAGGCCAGAAAATAAAAAAACCTCTAAAATCTAAAAGTGAGCCAATCCTGTAAACGATAGTACCGAACATTCTTCTGTATGTAACTAAGGAGAGGCCAGCGCTCTAAGGGGGAAATTACCAAGAGGAAGATCTGACCAAGTGGCGCAGCACACGTCTGCTCTGCCATCTGGAAGACTCCACAGTGAAGGGCCTCCTCGGGCCTTAATAAAACTCCTGGCACCTGATTCTACAATTGATCTGGAAAAGCAAAAAGCTGGGAATCGACCACCTTCTCGAGGAGCAGGGAGGGAGGCGGGCTCGCTGGGCCGGACGTCGGCACTTCTCGAAAAGCCGTGGTCACCGAGACTGCGTGTTGTGGATACAGAGCGCAGCCGGTGGGACTGGACCGAGCATCCGGAAACAGCCCACCTGCCCTGGGGCGCTTGCCGGGTGCCCAGGGGGCCTGTGCACGGGGACCGAAGATGTTCGGGGACAGCTGGCTGCCCGCGTGGGAAAGAGGTTCCATCGGACCCTCACGCCACACGCCAAAAATTCATTCTTGGCATTCCGGGCGACTGAAGACTTAACGAAGAAAAAACAAAGCTCTGAAGCCCCTAGGACCCAATCTAGGAGAAGAGTGTCATGACCTCAGCCTTTGGAAGGGTTTCCTAAAATTTAAACAAAACACCCACGCGGGGAAAGACCGATGGGTTCCGCGGCACCAAATCGAAGACCCGATCATCAAACACCAGCTCCCAGAGTGAAAGGACAGCTTCGGACAAATGGTGTCCTCAAAGTCCAGAGGACTCCCGCACACCCGTGAGGAAAGCAGAGTCAATCTGATGAAAAACGGGCAGGGAGCACCTCGCCAGGGAGGAACCAAAGTGCCTTCAGGGCACGTGCAAAGGCACCGCGCCTGAGCAGCACTCAGAGCTGTAGCCCGGAGCCCACGGGCGGTGGGGGGGAGCAGCCCTCCAGCAGGAAGCCGCACAGACACGACCGAGCCACACCCGGGAGCGGGGCTCCGAGTGAAGGGATCTCTGCCCGTGACATTCTTCCGGGGAGCGCAGGACAGCGTGCATTCAGCGGGTCACGGGCCTGGGACCTGGCGGGCACAGCGCCGCCCCGTCGGGGGCCCAGGCTGAGCCCAGTGCCCTGGGTTACGTTATACAGTTGTCAAGTGACAGGGCTGAAGCTTCATCCAGGATTCAAATGTTCTTGCAAAACAAAAAAAAAAAGGGAAAAGAACACAAATACATATTTTTATGTCTGCATCACTTGTACACAGAACAAGGACAGCGGAACGGTGGCTGGAACGTGGGCTGCTTTCTAAACACCCAGGGTGACGAGTGCCATCTCCAGAGCCCACGGGCCCCAGGACAGCCACCTGACCCCCTGAGAAGCGCCCAGCCCTGGTGTTTTAGGAAATTAAAACGTGCACATGGGTTGGCCGTCCGGAGCGGGTGGGGCCTGCACCTGCCAGAGAAGAATGTGTACTGTTTGGTTTAATCCTGGGAACAGCGCGGGGCCCCGCAGCGAGGGGCAGCCAGGGCTCCACAGGTGGGCTTTCCAAGCCGAGAGGGAGGGTGCTGCTCTGCCCGCTCTCTGTGTCCGGGACGGGACTGCGGGGGCCGCAGATCCCCTCCCCGGGCCCAGCTGCCGCGGCTGGGGGATGGGGCTCGGGCTCTGGCCGCAGGAGTGGCGGCACACTGCCCCCTTCAGGCGAGGGCTCTCAGAGGGCAAGTGCCGGTCCCGAGAGCGAGGGCTTGTCGCCCCTGCCCCGGAGGGGCCCCAGAGGGAAAAGACAAGGGACCTCAGCCCTGGCCTCCCAGCTGCCGAGCAGCCCTCAGCGCGGCCCGGCGGACCCTGGGCTCCCAGAACGGCTGGACCCTGGGGAGGAGAGCACCGCACCCTGGTCCCGGGGCAGCGAAGTCCTGCTTCCATCCGTACGGCCCCAGTTCTCCGATGCTTTAATTCCTTGGCCGCCTTTGCCTCGTCTGGGCCTCAGTTTTCAGGGCAGAACAATTGTGTTTTCTAGGAAAATGGGAGGTCTGGGATGGCGAGCGCAGCCTCTGGCGTGGCGACCGGCACAGCTGGCGCCTCCGGCTGCCAAGGCTCACCCTCCCCCCAGAGGACGGAGCCGGCAGGACAGCGGCCTCCTTCCCGGCCAGCGGCCCTGCTCACTTTGTGTAAAGTTCCTGCTCAAAACTATGGGCACAGAAAAAAGACTGGAAGGAAACAGACCAAAACGTGAGCCGTGTCCGTGTCTGGGTGAAGAGACGGTGGGTGATTCTCACCTCCTTCCTTCCGTGTCCGTGTTTTCTACTCTGGACGGCACGTCCCCCACATCGGGAGGTGACAGTCTCTGGAAGTCTCCCAGTGAGCGTGCCCTGCCCTCCCCTCCCCTGCCCCGCACACTGCCCTCTGCCACCCGGAGCTCCGATCTGCCACACACATGCCCGAGGCCTTCAGTCCCCGCAGCACAGGCCTCCTGTCCGTCGGCCCCACGCAGCCCCCTCACCCACGCAGCCAGGCCGGCGAACCCCGACTTGGGGGCACGCCTGACTCCCCCGACATGCAGGAGGGGCTCCGTCTCCCCATCTGATGCTCGGGTATGACCTCATTTTACTGACCCAGCAGCCCCACAGGGTCACAGCTTCTATCCCTGGATCTAGATGAGCAGAAAGGTTCCAACAGGCTCCAGAATGTGCCTCAGGTCACGCAGACCAGGCCGGGCCTCCAGCCCCAAGATGAACTCCAGCCCCCCTGCCCCGAGCAACCGCCCCTTGCCCTCTGCCCTCCACCCCGGGGAGAATCTGCCTGGTAATGTCACCGGCCCTGCCTCGTGACTGATTAAAGTCCTGCGTAATCTCCCAGGTGTAACCCAAGTCCTCAGTCCCCAGAGCTCTCCAGCCCCCTCCCCTGCACAGGCCCTCAGGTCTGGGGCCTCGCCTTTCACCTCCCCCACCCCCGCCCGGGGGCTCAGCACAGGCGCATTCCCTGGGCCGGCTTGTCCCACAGGGATCAACACAAGCTGCCCTGTCCTTCCCCCGCCTGAGCCCCCTCCCTGCCCCCCCCCCCAGAAGTCCACCCCCCTCGGCGGGTTTGCCAAAGCCCTGCAGATCTGCACCGTGAACGCAGACCCCCTCCCCAGGGCATCCGGACAGCTGCAGCCAGGCCCTGCGTGACATCGCTGAGCTGCGGCCCCGGGCCCGTGCCAGCTGCCTGTGCCCGGCTCGCAGCCCCCGAGCCAGCACGGCCGTGCCGCCACCTGTGTCTCCACTCAGAGGCGAGAAGTAAGGGACACGGGCAGCAAGTGTGAAAGCCGTTCCCACAGCAGCTGCCAGGAGCGGGGCGCGGGGCCGGGCGGGATGTGTGTCCACAGCTGGCGCCCGGGCCCGCAAGGAAATACCTTTGCTTGAGTGGACACCTGTTGTTTTCGCCGGCCTGGCAGCCGGGCCTGGCTTTGGGAACAGCTTCTAGAATCTTCCTTTAGGGAGCGGCCCCTTCCCCACTCCCAGGTACCCGCTGGCTGGGTCCCGGCCCAGCTCTCCGCCCTCAGAGGCGGGTCTGAAGCGTGGCCCGGAGCCTGGTTGGGGCCGACGAGAGCTGGGTCCCAGACTCTGGCAGGAAGCGTGGGGACGAGCCGGCGGCCATCTTGTCCCCTTGGAGCGGCTGCCTGAGGCCAGACCCGTCCCAGGGGCCGGTGCTCGGAGGGCGGGGGGCGGGTGGGGGGAGAGTGGGAACGAGCAACCTCGGTCATCCCAGCGCCGGGGTCCAGCTGTGTCCGAGACAGCTGGGTCCAGATGTAAGAGCCAAAAAATGTCCCTTTTGTGCTTCAGCTCATTGAGTTTGGGGCTCCGTCGTTTGTTACCAAGACAGTCCTCCGGAATGTGCATGACAAACAGGGGTGAGGCGTAGCCCAGAGGGACGGATCTGGGGAGTCGAGGCCACATGAGAACTGGGGAGGCAGGCGGGCCTGGGGACCCCCTGGGGAGGGCACCCACGAGCTGGTGGCTGGTCTGCTGGGACCCCAGTGGGGCCCCGTCTGCACCCCGTGGGAGAGGATGAGCGTCACCGATGGTGGAACAGGCCGAGTCCCCTGTGCAGTCGGGGATGTGTGCGGGGACCTGGGCGGCCGTGGGAGCCCGGGCTTCCCGCAGGCCCGGCGCCCCCCTCCCCACATAGCGCGCGGGCCCAGCACACACGGCCTGACAGGGTTCAGAAACGTCTGTGCGCCCAGGGGTGGGGTCTGCAGAGCGGGGGCGCCGGCAAGGCCAGGAGGGTGGGCAGAAAGGGAGCGGTGCCACCACCCACACAAGCCTGCGACCCTCTGGGGTCCCCGTGCTCCGGGAAGTCACCGTCCAAGCCTCCCCAGATGAGGTTTCAGGGGACGGTTCCCGGCAGCGAGAGCGGCCCCTCGAAACGTTAATATACAATGGAATCTGGGCCGGGCGCTGTCTTCTCCAAGAGCTGAGCTCACAGGACATTCCCCAGAAACCTCTGGAGAGGTGGGGAGGAAAGTTTCTGGAGGTCTTTGGATGAAGAAAACAAAAAAGTGGCCTTGATTTTCAAGGCAAAATTACAGAGGGAGAAAAAAATGTTTTTAATCTAATTAAGAGCGATGTTTTCACCTTCCTCACCATGCACGGAAACTCGCCAGCTCCTCACTTCACACAATAATCACGGCAATTAGTGAGGGAGAAGCTTTGGAAGCCGGTGCAGATGTTCTCAGAATGTTTAATGGGGAAATGAGCTGCAGGCCTCGCTCTCAGCATCCGGCTCCAGGCCCTGGCTACCAGACCCAGACATCTGCGCGGCCCCACCCCCAGGCCCCGAGGTCCCTTCCCAGGCCGCCTCCCAGCCGGGCCGGAGCCTGGACACAGTCAGCGCCACCCCAGAGCCGGCAGGGGGCGGGGGGGGGGTGCTGCACGTTGAAATCCTGTTCACCACTGAGGTCAGGAAGAAGCAGCTCGGCCCTGCCGGCTGCAGGGGGCCTGGGGGCCAGGGAGCGGGTACAGGGGCGCCGAGGGGCGCGCAGCCACACCCCCCACCTCGTCGGTCCTGCAGGGCAGACGCACTGGCCTCTTAACGGGCCCAGTCAAACTGGTCGAACGTGAGGAATTTCCAGTCATTGGAGGAAACATGGAGAAGCGAGGAGAACGCTTCTTCAAGGAGCGGCCGGGTCCCGAGGGCGAGGGGCACGCGGCTGGCCTCCCCTGGCCGGGGAGCCGCTGAGCCCCGTGTGGCTGGGCAGCTCCTGGGGGGGGGGGCGCGGGCACATACCACGCGGGCCCCACCCACGCGCCCTCAGCACACATGTTCCAGACGCACCAAGCCTGTCAGGTGCTTTTGCGATCACTATCTCTGACCCCAGGGCCTGCGCGGCCGCACCAGGCCGGACCGGGAGTGGCAGGGGGCAGCCCCCCTGCCACGAGAGAAATGTCCCTGCTGCCTTCGCAGCGGGTGGGGCAGCTTCCCAGCCGCCCACCGCGCACTTGTCCCCAGTAAGGGCGCTGCCCCCGGGCTCCTGAACTGGGCCCGGGATCCAGTGAGACCGACCGAAGACACTGTGACAGGAACCCAGTAGGGCGTGTGAAGCAGGACAGCAGCAAGGACCACTTGACATTTAAAGAAGTCCCGTGGGCTGCTGTGTGAAGAATGCAGGGGGGAGGCAGGGCCCGAGCGAGAGGCCAGTGAACAGGGAAGGGCAGCAGCATGGCCCAGGAGGGCGCCCGGGGTGGGCATAGCCCAGGAAGTTGGCAAAGTCTGCTGGCGGGTCCGACAGGCACAGTGAGGAGGAGAGGACCCCCAGCCGGCTCTGCAGAGCGGGGGCACGGTGCCCCCTGCCCTCCGGGTTCGGGCCTCTGAGCTGACCCTCCCTCAGAGTATGAAACGAGGCGTGCGGCCACGAGCAGGCCCCGGGGGCGCCCTCGGCGGCCCCAGGAGTCCGCGTGCGCGGCCCTCGAGTCTCCTGCAGGCGCAGCGATGAGCCAGACCCGAACGGTGCCCCCGTCACCTCCCGTCACTGCAAACCTGTGGGTGCAGAGTCGGGAGATGACGTTTCGGAGGCTCTGTCGAGACAGAGGACGTGAGTGGCCTGAGCGGAAAGAGCAGTGTGTGCCTCCAAGGACCTGGCCCTTCACAGAGACCTTGAAAAATCAAGCAAAACCTGCTAGAATCAACGGGTCAGAGTCACAGAATGCAGCATCTTGAAGGTGGCCAGAACGCTCTGGCATTTTTACCTGTCCTTGCAAACCCCCTGTCCCCGGCTTGGTGGCATCTCCAGGAGGGCAAGTTCACGTTCCCAGGGTGGGGGCCCTGATCCTCACTTCTGGAAGGAGGAGAGAAGTGGAAATGGGTGGGCATTCCCTGAAAACACTGTGAGGGAGTCCCAACAACGTTCAGCCACTGGGGACGGGCTGTAGACGGGGGGGACAGCAGAGCACAGAGAGCCTGGGAGGCAGAGCTGGCCGCACGGCCGCCTTTGGGAATCGGGCCACTCAGGAAGCACCGGGGCTGCGGAGAAAGCGAGCAGAGGCAGCCACGCCCGGGGCAGGACGCGGGCTTTGGAGAGTCCGGAGGACGCGCTGCGCTCCCGCCGGCCGGCCGAGCTCTGCGCCCTCCCGGGCAGGAGGTGAAGGCGAAGGGAAGAGCCTGGACATTTAGATGCAGACGTGCCCAGCCCAAAGCAAACCTTCACACTGGTTCCTCTCCCCACCTCTCCCTGTTTTTTTCTGACCCTTGGCAGCCAAGGAGACCTTGGTCAAATTACAAGGGATGTAGTCTATGCTCTGTGAGCCGCAGTGACCACATAACCAAACTGGCAGAAGACAGAATCATGAAGAGAGGGAGAGAAATGCCGCGTCGTGTGCGGAAACGCAGTCAGGTCGACGTCCGGGTTCTCGGGAAGCGTGGAGGCCGGCAGGGAGCGGGACGGCGTGTTTAAAGTGGTCTGAGGAACATGAGCCATGGATTCGGAGTCTAGTGTGATTTTCTCCCAACAGCGCCGGGACGCTGTCTTGTACACTGGAAACGAACACTGTGCGTTAACTGTACTGGAAATGAAATGAAATGAAATGAAATAAAATGAAATGAAATAAAATAAAATAAAATAAAATAAAATAAAAACAATGAATGGGGGGGGGCACTTGGGTGGCTCAGTTGATTGAGTGTCTGACTCTTGATTTCAGCTCAGATCGTGCTCTCACGGTCCTTGGGACTCAGCCCCGCGTCGGGCTCTGTGTTCTCTCTCTCTGCCCCTCCACCACTCTGCTTCCACACAATCTCTTTCTTAAAAAAGAAAAATAAGAATGAACAATGAAGGGAGCGTTAAGATATTCCCAGAGAAACCAGGGCTGAGGGAGGTCGTCACTGGTAGACCTGCCCTCCAGAAAATGCTAAAGAGAGTCCTTCAGGCTGAAGTGAAAGGACACGAGACAGTACCTCAAAGCTGTACAAAGAAATAAAAAATTCCCAAAAAGGGAACTGCTTGGGTCGACAGGGCAGCCAGGATCATCGTACTTTTAGCTTTTAACCACTTCCCGTGTGACCTACAACACACCCGCACAGAGCAGCAATGACACATCTGTGTTACTGGGAACATAACATAACCATATCAACTTGTGACAGTGACAACATGGGGGTGACGAAGCTGCACAGAAGCGGGTTTTGAATGCTATCGAAGCCAAGTTGGTATCAGTTCAAACTAGAGCTTTATAAATTTAGGATGTTCAATGTAATCCTCATGGTAACTACTAAGAAAATATCTAAAACATACACACACCAGGATTGAGAGGCGAATAATTGTAAACTACCAAAAATCAGTTAAACACAAAAGAAGGCAGTAAAAGAGGAATGAGAAACAAAAAAGGTATAAGACATACAAAAAATAGCTACAGGGCAGTCCTTCTTGATCAGTAATTACATTAAGTGTGAATGGAGTACATTTTTCAATGGCAGAATGGATACAAAGAAATTTTACATACTTACACTGTCTACAAGGCATTCGTTGTCGACCTAAAGAGACCAACAGATAGGAAATGAAAGACTGAGAAATTCTATTCTAGGCAAACTGGATCCAACAGAGACGTGGGGTGGGCATCCTAATGCCGAGGAAAAGAGACTTTAAGTAAAACTTATTAAGAGAGACAAAGGAGGAAAGAGTCGATTCACCAAGAAGACACAGCAGTTGCAAATCCACGCCGAAGAACAGGGCTCCGGGACATAGGAAGCATCGACAGGATTTGGGGAAGACACTGACAGTTGTGTAACAACAGCTGGGGACTTCGAGACCTCGCGCTGCATACTGGACAGAACGACCAGACAGAGGAGCAGGGAAAGAGAAGATATGAACAACATGCAAACCGACCGACTTAAACATCTAGAGAGCGCTCGGCCGGGCGGCAGCACAGCACACGTTCTCCTCACGGCCCCCCATCCAAATGGGGAGTCTCCGCACGTTAGGCCGCAAAGCAGTCTGGGTACAATTTAACAACTAAAATCATACGAAGTATCCTCTCCAACCCAAAGGGAATGAGGCTAGAAATCAATAATCGAAGGAAAACTTGAAAATTAACAAATGGGTAGAGATTAAACAACTCAAACACGCTTCAAACCAGTGGGTCAAAGAAGGTGTCATCAGGGAAGGTAGAAGATACTTTGAGGTGGATGAAAAGGAAAACGCAGCACCCTCAGACCCAAACACGGACGCATGGAGAGCAGAGCTCCGGGAAAATCCGACCCGCAGCCCCCTCTTGAAGACAGAGAGATCTGCACTGCCCTCACTTCCCAGCGTAAAACCCAAAGTTAGAGAGAAGGAAAGAAGTCATTCACACGACCCTGGCGAGAGACGCAAGAAAACAGAAAAAGAACAGAGTCAACAAAATAACAAGTTAGCTGATTCTGAAACAACCAACAAAACGACGGGCTTTTAGGCGAGATTGACTGAGGACACACCAGACGTCAACACACTCCTGAGGAAGAGAAGGCTAGGAGCTGATGGGCTCACTGGTGACTGACACCAGACATTTAAGGAAGGATCAAAACAAATCCTTAAACTCTAACCAAAAAGGGGGGGGGGCACTTTGTTGTCCGTCCTGTAAAGTTAGTCTTACCCTGATGTCAAAGCCAAACAAACACCACACAAGAAAGCTAGATACCAATATCTTTTAACTTTTTAAAAATTTAGTTTTGAGAGACAGAGAGAGACAGCGTGAGCAGGGGTGGGTCAGAGAGAAAGGGAGACACAGAATCTGAAACAGGTTCTAGGCTCTGAGTTAGCCGTCAGCACAGAGCCTGATGCGGGGCTCGAACCCAGTAACTGAGAGATCATGACCTGAGCCGAAGTCGGACGCTCAACTGACTGAGCCCCCAGGCGCCCCGAGATACCAGTATCTTTATAGACGCAAAACGCGAGGGAGCCAAGCCCAGCAGCATGATACAAAGACCAGATGCCATGGCCGAGGGGCACTTCTCTCAGGAACGGAAGGGCTGTTCAACATAAGAAAAATCAATGTCACACATCACATTAGTAGAAAGAGGAAAAAAAGCCACACAGCACCTCGGTGGCAGAAATCAATGTGCGATGACCTTGTGGAACAAAAATTCTCAGGGCAATAGGGAACTGCCTCAACATGATAAGGAACACTTATGGAAAATCCACAACTACCATCCTACTCTCTGGTGAAAAGACTGAAAACTTTCCCCCTTAAGTCAGGGACTGGACAAGCATGCCTGTTTTCACCACTGCTTTTGTATAATGGACTGGAAATTTCAGCCATAGCATTTAGGCAAAAGAATAATGAGAAAAAATAAGTAAAATAAATAAATAATGAAAATGAAAAGAAATGAAACAGAGCCATGTTGGAAAGAAAGAAGTAAAATTACTTTTGTTCACGGGTGACGTGACGTATGTGTAGAAAGTTCCTCAAAAGAAGCGAAAAGGAAGACACCCAGGAGAGCGGCTCCCGCCAGCGGCGCAGCAGGGCGCAGGGTCCACGCACGGCGGGCTGTGTTCTGACACAGGCGCTGACCCGTCGGAGGAGGAAAACGTGAGGTTTACTTACAGTCGCGAAGACTCAGTGATGCCCAGGTAACAGCAGTACCCTGATCCACAGAGTCAGTGTAACCCCTATCGGAATTCTAATGGTCCCTCTACTTCTTAAAGCAGAGATGGAGAGGTTGTCCCTGCAATGTCTGTGGAGCTGCAGGAGCCCCGCGTCGCCCAACTGGCGTTGGCGGGAAAGCCGGAAGGCTCACACTTTCCAGTTTCAAAACGTGCCCAGGGCGACAGTGATCAGAGGGAGTGCCGTGGCCGTGAGGACATGGAGACCAGTGGGATAAAATCGGGAATCTAGGAATAAAGCTCCACGTAGGTGCTCAACTGATTATCAACGGGCTGTCAGGACGACTCGCTGGGAAAACAGCCTCCGACAAACGGTGGGGGGACAGCTGGACAGCCCGGGCCGAAGATCGACGTGGGACCCCTCACACCGCTCACAAGAGCCAACTAGGCTTATATGTGGATATAAGAACTGAAAACCATAAATGTCTCGGAAGAAGACACAGCCGTAAATCACACGTCCTTGGCTCGGGCAATAAATCGTTAGACCCGACAGGAGCAGCAAAGACAACACCGTGAATCTGCCGAGTGGCACCGAGCTGTTAGACTCGAACGCAATTAATTTACATTATGTGACTATTACTGCATTAAAAACCATAATGGGGCAGAGAAGACCTCGAGGAAGCGGAGCCATAAAGAAAGTAATAAAAACAACAGGGAGCATGATTGAGGGCAGGCCAGCCCGCAGAGCACTGCCGTGTCTGGGGAGGAAAACAGAAATGCTGCCCCAGGAGACACACTTAAACCCTTAGCTAAGGAAGTTTCTATCCATATGGTGATATCAAGCTCTCGCATTTCTGGTACCACATGGGTACCAGGGAATTTATATAGAATAATCGATTCCGAGACCTTTTCTAGTAAAACCGTAAGACTTTGCAAATAAAGGAGACGGCCTCCGAGCAGAGAGAGAGCAGGAGAAGCGTGCCGGCCAGAGAATCAGTGCGGACAGCAGGACGGCTGGGGGACGGGAGGTCAGAGCCTTACGCCAGTGCCAACGAGGACTTTCTATTCTGCCAAGCTGACCTTCCTGCATCAAGGTGACGGGGAGCCCATTTGACATGTGTGTGAATGTTGCACACAGCGTCCTTCCTCAGGAACTTTCCAGAGGCTGAGCGCCGTGCAGCCCCTGGGAGAACAGGCACGCTCTGGCCGGAGAAGGGCCAGGAAACATCCTGTGTGTTTCATTTTGGATGAAGACCCAGCCCGAGTCACGGCCGGATAATACCATGCGGACGTCCTGTGTCCTGACAGAACAGGAAGAACACCGACCCGAGAGGGGCAGGGAGCGAGCGAGAGAGAGAGACTGGCCGTGTGGACCAGATCTAGAAAGCAGGACTTAGAGGCATCACAGACAGGAGTCCGAAGACACAGTTAATGCTGGCACATCAGACAGTGAGAAACAGGGGTATTACACCAGAAGGAGACCGGTAACGCAAGGGAAACCACGAGGGAGAAGCGCGTGAACGTTCTTAAACCCCAAAGTGGTCCCTGAGAAGGCAGAGCACACACACAGAACAGAGCGACCGAGTCAGCACGACAGGACACAGGAGATAATTTCAACAGGAGATAGTCCAAACACATCAGTTATCCTAATAAGTGACAGTAAAAAAACATGCCTCTTCAAAGAAAAAATCTATTGAAGTTGGCTCACAAGCAAAATCCAAGTCTATGCAGTTAAAAAAAAAAAAAAGATCTGAAATTCAGTGACTGAAATGGCAAGAAAATACAGACGAGTAAAGATTTATTGGGCAAACATAAACACCAGGAATGCAGGGGGTATGATTCTGATGTGGAGAAAAGCATAATTAACGCTAAAAAATCATGACACGAGACAAGGATACTTTGTCATCGTAAAAGATGTATTTCACGATGAAGCTGTAGCACTTTTGCAAAGCTAGCAAACAGCACAGGAACCATAGAAGCCCCTGGATGTGTCAGGGGAAACACAGACACACCAGATATGGGGGAGTCTAACATTCCATGTTCATACAACCAACTACATGAACAACATCAGAAAAGATAGAAAAAATTTGAAGAATGTACTTCATAATGTCTTCTGTGAGCATATATATTATATACGTACGTACGTTTAACAATAACCCTACACCACGTTTATAGATATTAAAAAAAACATTGATCAGTAACAATACAAATACTCAGACTACCCGCTGAAAAAGCCAGGAAAAAAAGACAGTAAATCAACAGAAAGCACAAGGAAGGAAGTAACTAAGATAAAAGAAATTAATGAGGCGGAAAACACTAGGAGAGCAAATTAATATAATAAAGATCCTGGCTCCATGAAGAAAAATAGACCGACTACGACTGAATTAGGGAGAAAAGAGCACAAGCATACGAAAGAAACAAGGGAAAGTGCCACGAAGGAATGGTTTCAGGGGACGGGCTTCTTGGTGCCCTTCTATGCAAAGAATTTGCAAAACTCAGATGAAATGGATAACTTCCTTGCAAAATACAGTTTATCTAAAATTGATCTCGGCAGAAATAGAAAGCTTACGCACACTGATTTTCAAAAAAAAAAAAAAAAAAGAAAAAGAAAAAGAAAAAGAGAGAATACAAGAAAAAACAATCACCAAGGACGTGCCCTCAAAGAAAGCGCCCCGTCTCTCCCTTGGGAAAGGCTTCACGGGGGCAATTCTACCAAAACCTTCGAGAGGCCGGAGCCCGAGTGCCACACGCATTGTTTGGGAGCACAGCCGATGACGGAGACCTTCCAAATCCTCTCTGTAAGCAAGTGTAACATGGAAACACAGACCTGGTCAGAACAGAGCATGGAACAAAGCCTGTCTGTGAAGGCTGACAGACAGCCCACACACGGCCCCGCAGGACTAGGTTTCAGGGGAAACGTGACCAGGTGTACGAATCCATCAACCGTTCCTTCCTAGCAAGAGCCGGTAGAGATGCCTGGACGCACGCCTCCCTGATCGAAGTACGTAAAAACCAGGATGAACCAGCACATTCCTCCTCACAGGCTCCCTGCCCCAAGAATCCACATGTGATTGCAGGTACACTGAAGCCGACCTTTGCATAGAAAATCAAATACCTGAAGCAAAATTAAAAGATGACGAAATGGAAGGAATTCTTGGCAACATGAGTCACCGGCAGAAGGCCGGCGGCCTTGGTCTTTGGTGGCTGTAGAAAGGTGGGCAAGGTGTATTAGCAGTTTAGGAAACTGTAGGTAAAAACGGTCCTTACACTTAGATTGCAGTTTCACCGTGACACGAGAGGTGTAAGCTAAAGCAGACTCGAGATGCCTCTGCGTCCCTAGCAGACGGACACAGATTTCGGAGCGTCACACCCCAGGCCGCTGGTGACGCTGTGTGGGGACAGCGTCACCGGCTGCTGGCAGTGCAGAGCGGCGCCACCCTGTGCCGGGGGTTCCGGCAAGATTTCACCTATCTGGCCGCGTGTTTGTATTTCTACCCGTTGATCCCACTCCTAGGAATTCCCCTTAAGGATACACCTCCAACCGTCCGCAAAACTAGCAGACTGCTTAGGACAGCATTATTTACAATTACAGGATGCTAGAACCTTCCAAGGTGCGGGGGAGCAAGGCTGTCCCCAAGAAGCTGCTGACGTCTCCCAGTGTCACCCGCTGGCTGACGAGGCCCGGGTGCCCACACCTCAAGGAAAACCACGGCACGGTGACGAGGCGTGGGGCACCTCTCTGGGAGTGCGGCGTGATCTCTAGGGCGTGGCTGGAGGCGGGGGAAACCCAGCACAAAAGGACATACAGAATACCAGCTTTTTGTCGTAAAGAAGAGGGGAAAATGAACATGTATGTTCGATTACACACACACACACACACACCCCATCACGTGTGAGAAATGAACCAGAAGGCACCGAGACTGGCTTCCTACGAGGGCTGGAAGGGACAAGGAAGGAGGGACGTGTCTCTCAGACCTTTCCATGTGGTTTTGACTTTGGAAGTATGTCAATGCTCTGTGTACAGGAGAAGATGGGTGAGCGACAAGAAGCACACCTCTGGAAGGTGGGATGGGGGCCTGGGCAGAACTCGTCCCTAACAGGCAGCGGTAGAGCTGGGCAACGCTGCCAGGAACAGCCGCTGAAGGACTCCAGAAATGAGCCGAAAGCAAACAGCAGACTGAAGAGTGCCTGCTGGAGAAAGAGCTAGAAAAACTCAGCAAGAACAGCGTGGCCTGTGGCAGTTTCACTCGGGGCGGCTCCCAACCTTCCGCCCAAGCTCGGTGGCACGGCAGCCTCGAGGACCTTCGGTCTCGGTGCCACCAAAGAGGGCCACCCGGACTCGGAGCCTCGCGGGAGACCCCACGGGCTACGTCCACCGGCAGCGACCCCAGGGGCAAGTCGGCAAATAGCTGAGAAGGGCTGGCTCCACAGCTGCCGGAGGCTGCAGGCTGGCTGAGACATGCTGCGGACCCGCATGCATTTTTCAAGGGATTCCTGAGATCTGGCAGATGGCCGCGCCCTCGGGAGGGACAGGCGAGGACACCTGTTATCTGCCCTCCTGCGGCGGACGGGGGGCTCCATGCGGGCAGAGGGGAGCCTCCAGGAAGGGCCTGTGAACTGCCCGAACGTGGAATGTCTCATCTCACGCGCGGGTCACCCCGGCGAGCGGAGGGCGCCTTGTTGGCTCCAGCGGTTCAAACTATGCTTCTGACCAATCGTGGCCTGGCCGCTAGGCTATGCTGACCCAGGGGGGACAGAAGAAAGCCAGGCTTAAAAAAGGAACATTAAAGAAAAAGAAAAAAAAAAACCCGAGAGGAGATATCAGGGGCCACGTGCTGCAGGAGGTCACGGACTGCGGACTTTCTGAAGGCTGGGAGCAAACCAGCCCCCAGGAGGCCCAGCAGCATAATCACCCCGGATTAGGGCGAGAGTCAGAATGCAGAGGTCCCTGAGTTATGGAAAATGAAAAAAAAAGCCTTTTAATGAAAAACTGTAAGACGCACAAAGGAGCCAGGAGGTGACCCTTAGGCAGGAACAAAGAGCAGTCGTCAGAAGTGATCTTGAGGGGCCGGCACGCTGGCCTTCATAGGCCCGGACTTCAAAGCAGCCATCATAAACACGGTCCAGGGATGAAAAGAAACCACATGTGAAGAGGGAGGCAAGGGTGAGGCAGGGACACATCAGATGGAGGCGATCGATGAATAGATACGATTTACGAAACAAACCAAACAGAGATTGTGGGGCCGCGGCTACAGTCACAGAGAGGAGAGCCCGGAGGGCTGCAGAGCAGAGGTGCGCTGCCAGGAGGGAGAAAGGATCAATAAACCTGAAGATAGACTGGTAGACATGGCTCGTTCTGAGGAACATCAAAGGAAAGCCATACACAGCCTTTGAAGCCTGGGAGACACCA